>JAYMTN010002213.1:0-11409 GCA_036897425.1 Erodium trifolium | reverse complement strand
CCTTGGAAATTTTCCCCATCGATGTCTCCGAGAGCATCCAACGGAGAGCCGGTTCATCCATGTTCTCAGTGGTTCGAGCAAACTTACTCGGTGATAGTTGACGAGAGTCCGCCGTGGTAGGTCGCTCCCTAGGATGGTTGCATATCATTTCATGGCGGAGTTTATGGCGATATATGGTGGTGTACGTAGATTACTCCATCGGAAGTATCCATGGTCCCAAGTGTGCCGGACGGCTTACAGTGGGGCGCGAGATGGCAGACGAGATGCGGTAGGTGTTATTGGACGTACTTTTTGAGATGACGTACTTTTTACGATATATATTTTTTTGTGATCGGAAGAGGAGGACCGGACCGGAGTTTGAAAGAGAAACCCCGGGTTTCAATTTTTTTATAAAAAAATATATATATACTTAGTTTAGGAAAATGTAATTATCCAATTTTGTTTTTGAAAAGATGTAATTATCCATTATTCTCTAACAACGATAAATAAATGGTAATAAATAATAAATCATTAAATCTCGAAACAATATCATCCAGCTTTCCTTTCTTCATCAGTCGTCCATTCTCTCTCTCTCTCCCATCAATCTTTTCCCTAATTTCAATTCCTTTTTCTTCTCTCCGTCGCTGTCTCATCCGCATTTTCTCTCTTCTCAGAATCTCAAAATTTCTAGGTGAAACCTGTCCCGCATAGCCATAGATCCACAGACAATCCCCGAATCTCTCCCTCCAAAATCCTAGTTTCAGATTCTTTTTTCTCAATCCTTTCTGAAAATCTTCACCCCATGAATATAGCATAAAAATCTCCTCTTTTATCCCACTTCCCTTTTAGGAGAACCCACAAGAATATATGGAAAATGCCCTTTCCCGGAAGCGTTAGCCTTATTTTGGGTCGCCGTTTCGAGTCTTCTTACGATTTTAGAATCTTTTACTATATCTCATACACTGACTCTAGACTTTAAGGGTTCATTGGTTTTTTGAGAAATATTTGTTTGCTAGTAATTGATTGAGTTTTGCTTCTTGAGCTTTGAGGTTTATTGGGTCCTTCCGTTTTTGTTGAAATTGGGTGGATCTTAGAAAATTTCGGGAGTTGAAGCTGAAGGGGCAGCTGATTTGTGGATTATTGAAATTAGGTGGTTGTTGGGGTTTTGGATTGTATTGTAAAAGGTAGGGATTGTGGAATCAGGGTATAATCATGGAGCATGTTATCGGTGGAAAGTATAAGCTTGGCAGGAAGATTGGAAGTGGATCTTTTGGCCAACTTTTTCTGGGTAAATTTGTAGAGTTCATTCTATTGCATCCCTTAGTAGCAGACAATTGTTGATTTTTAGTTGTTTTTGTGTTGGTTCGATGCAGGGATTAATATACAAACTGGAGAGGAAGTAGCAGTGAAGCTGGTATGCTCGTGACCTTCCATTTCGGTTCAAAAGCCTCTTTCTAATTTGTTTATGGGCATTTGTGAAATATGTGATCTGGGTTAAATCCATTTCAGTATGTTACTATTATTATGGATTGAGTTGAGGCTAGGATTTATATAATGAATCCTTCTCGGCACACGTTTAATTATATGAATAGCTGTATTGGCCTATGCTTATATCTTTGTTCTTTGGAGTGTTGGCTCTATTAATTTTTAGGAACTTTTTTTTACCAGGACCAATTAAGCAGCATCGACTCAAGTTCTATTAAGCTGGAAACTGAGCAGTTTATTTAATTGATATAGAGAATAGTCATCTAAGAAAAAGTACATATTATATCACGCAGCTGAGAAAAGGGCAACATTATTACAAACGTATCGTACACTGTGTTCTGTGCATTCTAAGTTACTGTATTGATATGAGATTCATGCTTTTGCTTTCCTTCACCTCGTTTCTTTTGCTTTTGATATGAGATTCATTCTTAGTATGAAAGCCTTTGTGAGGGGAAGAACCTTCCCATTTTGTGGATCGTTTACAATGAGGCTTTGCCTTGATATACATTACATATATCTTCTTCCAAATTGCTGGTCAACTGCAAAGATAAATTGACAGCATAGTACAATTAGATTTGTAGTCGGTTAATATCATGTGTTCGCCATCTGCATATGCAGTTGGTTTCTCGAAGTTGTTGCATCTGTCAGTTTTATTTAGCAATAATTTGCTCGACACAATATGAGATAGTAGACAGATATATGATCTGTCGTTCTAATAAAACATAGGACTTACATGTCAGGATATCTGTTTTTTTTTTCAGAAAATAATTACTTCCATGTGTAATAAGTAGAAGGAATTTGCAGTTTTTAGTTGTATTGAGCTTTAATTGAACATCAAGTTATCTTCCCTACAAACTTGTGTTTGTTGTCTCCAGAGCATAGAGTGACGGCATGAGATGTGATTAGGTTACAAGTTAAATTAGTTTTCTTTTTGTTGTTTTTTTATTCAAAAGTTCGAAAGATTACTTTATTAGTCCTAAACTTGGACATGCCATGGAATACTACTAAAAATGAAATGAAAGTATTATATATGATTTCAAAGCTTGAAACCAGAGAATACTTGAAAGGGTAAATTCACCATGATGGGTCTGATATATTGTAGATACAGGATTTTATTGGCTTGGTTCCTAAGTTTGACCATGTTCAACACAAAAACCCATCTACTTTAGTCACCTATATAGCTAACCAGTGCTTCATAGTTAAATAACAATAAAGATGTGCTGTTTGTTGATGATACGGTACTCAGTGCTTGGCACTATAATTTGGCTATACCAATTTATCTTTAATTTGTTTTTTGTCTCCAGGAATCAGTGAAAACCAAGCATCCTCAGCTTCATTATGAGTCAAAGTTGTACATGCTTCTCCAGGGAGGAAGTAAGCCTCCTTTAAACCTTTCTATATTTCACAACTGATGAGCTGAAGTTGTTTCATTCGTTTGATTATTATTTTATTTTTGTGGCATGAAGCGGGTATTCCCCATCTCAAATGGTTTGGAGTTGAGACTGAATACAACGTTATGGTCATTGATCTTCTTGGTCCTAGCCTAGAAGACTGCTTCAATTATTGCAATCGGAAGTTGTCATTGAAAACAGTTCTGATGCTAGCAGATCAGTTAGTAAGTATTCCAATACTTCCTAGAAGTGTGGCTTTACTATATACGCTCACGAGGTTTTCTTCTGTTCGTGTAGCTAAACAGAGTTGAGTATATGCACTCACGAGGTTTTCTTCACCGTGATATAAAGCCTGACAACTTTTTAATGGGTTTGAGGCGTAAAGCAAATCAGGTACAAATTTCATTGTATAGCTACTATTGATATGTAAGCATCATGACACTAGCATTCGTTCTTTGTAAAGTCTTTGCTTATGTGCTTGTCTTTATCTTGGTCTCCCCTATATGTGTTGTTAGGCAATACTATCAATTTGTTCTCAGTTCTGTGTATGGCCTTTACTGAAAATATTGAATAGTTATATTTTTTAGGTATAGGTACAAAGTAATTAATTCCCTCCAAAAAGAACTGCATGCTAGTTCTAATTTGTAGTTTGAGTTTATGGGTAATTACACACGACTACCTGAAGTTGACACATTATATGAACAACTACCCTAAACTTGACATTGTAATTCTCTCCCCCTCTTTTTTGATGATATTGAGCAATCCTAACAAACAATTAGTATATTAGTAAATGAATGCTCACCCTCTTCTGTATGACGAAGGTTATATTGGGTCTAAAATCCAGGCTTGCTTTATATTGTTACAGTTGTTACACGCTATCTGATAACATTCCAATGCTTAAGTCAATTGTCAGCCATAGGAGATAATAATGGATATATCAAATAATTATTATTATTGATCAGATGACACTTCATGTGAAGATGCTTGGTAAGTCCCCGTAGGTATTAATTAGGGTTTCCCTAGGTACCTTTCTCTATAGCTGGTAAAGTAGTTCATGTCACAGCATGAGTTAAGCGTATTTGGGTTCAACATAATTATAAGTATGTCGTGTGTGCTGTCCAATACGTTTAATAACCGTGCCATGTTCAAGTTAAACCAGCTCGACATGGATGTCACCTTTAAATAAATATGTCATGCACAACACACATGTCATAGTTAAAAGATAAAATAGTAATTTTAAATATAATAACTCTATTCTTTCCCACTCATTAGTTCAATTATAATGTTCCAAATCTACCCTACTTGTATTTGTATTGACCCATGTAACACAAACTCAACCTTCAACACGACACAAACACACAGATTGCCAGCCCTGCCTTTTCTCTTTGTAGAACTAGGTTCCCTTTCCTTTAATCCTCTAGGTTCTGTTTCATTATGACTCAAGAATAGGCCTCCTTAGTCCTACACCTGCAAGAAGGTGATATGAATTGGACTTCTTGTGAGCCTTCTAGCAAGGGCTTATTTGAGATGAGATCCATCAGTAGGGCCCATAATAATTCCATATAAAGTAGCACGTTAACTTAAACATGTCTGTATTTCATGACATTAGTCTGTCCTTATTCTCTGACAGGTATACATAATTGATTATGGCCTTGCAAAGAAATATAGGGATCCTCAAACACACAAGCACATACCATACAGGTAATGGTTTCGATAACATAAAACAGTTTCCAAATTATCCTTTCTTCTTATTTTCAACTGTATTAATTTTTACTTTTATATTTTTTGTCAGAGAAAACAAAAATCTCACAGGAACAGCTCGATATGCAAGTGTTAACACCCACCTAGGAGTTGGTGAGTGAAACTAAATAATTATTGCTAAAAACTGGCATTGGGTTTTCTGAAGTTGTGCCTTAGTTGATTGCTGCTCTGTTTTGCTTGTAGAACAAAGCAGAAGAGATGATCTGGAATCTCTTGGTTATGTGCTCATGTATTTCCTGAGGGGCAGGTTGAAAAATTCTTAACGCCTTACTATTAATTTCTTAGGTTGTGATTAATTATTTTTTATACGAAGGGGATTTTTTTTTTTTTTTTTGCATAAATTAGGAAACGTGGATTGGGATTGGGGGTGGTAATTATAGTAAGAACATATAGTTCATAATTTACATCCTTAGAATCCAAAATGCTATGTTAGTCTTTCATTTTTAGCTTCATCAGTTCTTTTGACACTGTTTGCTTGTATTGAATGATTCTCTGTGACAGCCTTCCCTGGCAGGGCTTGAAAGCTGGTACCAAAAAGCAGAAATACGACAAAATCAGTGAGAAAAAGATGCTCACTCCCATAGAGGTGAAAACTTTCTCCGGTGTGTAACCTGTGACAAGGAGCTATTTCATGGATCTCTAGTTCACTATCCTATAGGCTTGTACTTGTATATATATATGTGTGCATGTGCTTGCAGGCAACATACTAATCTCTTTGTGAACAGGTCCTGTGCAAATCTTACCCACCGGAATTCACATCATACTTCCATTATTGCCGATCCTTGCGGTTTGATGATAAACCAGATTATTCATACTTGAAGAGGCTCTTCCGTGATTTATTCATTCGAGAAGGTTGACATGTAGACACAAACTTCAAGTTGATTAATTTATTATTTATTTTTTACCTTGATATAAATTTCTAAAATTGTTTCAGAAAGTAATTTTCTGTAACCTACTCGTGTTAACTGTTGTAACTGGTTCAGGGTATCAGTTTGACTACGTCTTTGATTGGACCACATTGAAGCTTCCACAGCAGCAGAATGGCTCCAGCTCTAGATCACGAGTCAGTAATGATAATATCTTTGGTTTGTGCATAATTGTATGAAAACTATTTTTCTGTGTCAATTCTTATTCGCAATCCATTTGTCCATCTTCTACAGCCAAGTGGGAGGCTTCCTTTAAACCCAGCACTGGCAGAAAGAACAGACAGGCCTTCAGGTCAGTTACTCAAAGCAATTGTTCACAAAAAGAAAATAGCACTTAAACAAAAACACTAGCCTAATAATTTTATTGCATCTGCAAAAGCTTTACTGTACAATGTTTCCTATACTTGTGTAGTTGGACAGGAGATCCGAGATAGATTTTCTGGTGCAGTTGAGGCATTCACACGAAGGAATGGTTCTGGCATGAATGGTGATCATTCCAGGCATAGATCTGTTGATGTTCCATCATCAAGGGGTGTGGTGAGTAGTTTCTACTTTCTACTATCGTCTGAGTAGCATCATCATATGTTTGTTTCTCAATCTTATGGTTTCTGCTTCAACAATTCAGCAACCCGATTCAAAAAAGACCCGTTCTTCATCCCGAAATGGTAGTACTTCAAAGAGGGCAGTGGTATCAAGCAGCAGGCCCAGCTCCTCTGGTGAGCCCAGTGATAGTAGGACAGCCCGCCTGGTAATGGGAAATAGTGGCCGGCCCTCCACAACCCAAAGAATCCAACCAGGTATTGAGTCAAGATCATCATCTTTTACTCGGGCCCCAACTGCAAGTGGCCGTGATAATATGCTCCACAGCTTTGAGCTCCTCACCATTGGCACCGGAAAGAGAAAATGAAGGGTCGAGAATCCATTCATGATTTTATGATCTATGATTCTGTACATGTCTTGTATCCATTAACGGGTTTCTTTTGGAGCTCAATGAAGCAATGGTGTCAGAACGCTTCTGCACTTGTCATCTGTCTCTAGAGGGATTCTTGACCATTCAAATGCGCACAATGAGATAAACTATCCCATTGTTTATATATTCTAAAGACAAGGATGATACTTTCAATTCATTTTGTTATTTTTCATGACCTTGTGAGGAAAATTTGATAATGAAAGAGTCAAAGAGCCAAAATTAGTTTTGGTTTGTGCGGATTTGTGAATTGATGTGGACTGCATTGCATATGAAACTGTGTAATTTTTTTCCCTTGCTGGTTGAAGGTCTGAAATTGAATTTCCTTGTGAGAGAATTGTGACATGTTCCCAACTTGATTAAGTTAGTCTGGATATAAATGTTGAAGGAAAATGGCTATTCTACTCGTCTTGATCAGAGTAGGTTTCAGCATGTTCTTGCTTGGGAAAAGAAATATTTTTCGGTATGTGTTATAGTTGAATTTTCTTTTGAAACTACATTTTATGTTAATTTTGCATTGTTGTAAGACTATGAAAAAGGAAGTGATATTAAAGAATGAAGACAAGCCAGAGAATTGAAATGAAGAAAGTTCATATGGCATCTGCCTCCGTTTTCTACCTAGTGACATCATGTATGTATACAGAAAAACTAATAATATGATGTATGTATCAACCCTTTTTACATGTAATTGTAGACGGAGTAATAATGTTCCCTTGATATCTTGAGTCTCACACATCAGTTATAGTGAACCATTTTATAACAATTCTGGACTATAGGGAAACAAAATCCGTATAAAGAAAGAAAGAAGGTGTGATACATGATTCTTGCTTCTCTCGATTGTTGATTCCCTTGATGACTGGTAAAGTTACCTTGTTTGCTTGGCGAGTCGATGAATGCCGATTTTGTGTACTACCATTTTAAAAGTTGATGTCAGTAAAACTTTAGTGATATCTATCTCTCGATTCTTCCCAGGTTTATGAGTATAACGAAGAACTGGTGTGATATGTTTTGATTCCATCTTTTTTTGGTGTAATTTCATATGATTTGAACAATACAAGCTGCATTATCTTGATATGTTATTGAATGAAAGCTTTTTGAAGAAATACCAATTATTTTTCATATATGTTGCATTATCGATCGGAAGAACACATTCGATTAGCTTCATGTAGTGCCAGAATTTCTAATTAATTGGAGGATGTTGCAACAGAAGTTTACTTTGTCGAGCGTCAAGAAATTATCGTCTCATCATGTGAATACATATTCTGTCTAGGAATGAGCTTTCTAGGGATATAATAGGTACCATGTATTTGCATATCTGACCAAACTAATGTTTCTTGGGATTTTGAATACAATAACCCCGAGTTTTTAGTTCCACTTGAATAACAAAATTTATGATTGCTTTCGTTCCTATATTGTCTAATTGGTTTTAAACTAGACCTGTCCAACACATTTACCACTAATGTTATATTTGGTTTTGTGTAAGTATTTTAGGACCAAATATCTTTTCATCTACTTTTTTTGGAGAGAAATGACAGGGCAATTATTGGAATAATGAAGGGAAAAACACTATCCATACTAATACGCCTAAGGAGTTTCTCAATATGAGATTGATGAACTATAATACTACCATAAATATGTTTGATCTGTAGGTCGAGACAATGTATTGTTTCCCAAATCATTCATTTTGAGTTTCTTCTTTAAGTTTCTGCGATTTTGATGATCTCTTGTTCGATCTCACTTAAATTCATGTCATTGACATACACAACCACAATGAGAAAATCATAATCCTTTTCTTAATGAGTACACATGAGCATAACATATTATTTTTATAACCATCTTTCGTGATGTACTCATTAAGACGATTGTATCATATTCTCCGGATTGTTTTAGTCCATATAATTATTCTACAACAAATACATATTCGTAGGACTATTTTCCATTATGTCAAGAAATTTTAATAATTCATTTTTTAGTATAAATCTCAATATCTAATGTATTATATAGGTAAACAATGATTAAGTCTATCATGAACATAATGAGTCTTTCGAAAATTACCAATTTGATAAAATATTTGAAGGTGATCATATGTATCATAGAAGAACGTATTTCATTAAAATAAAACCGAAAGTAAGGGTTGGGTCCTAAGTATGGGTCCTTTCGGTTAAGAACCTTCCAAATGTGTCTCAAGGAGTGCTAGATCAGTTGTAGTCTTTCGACAGGTGGTTAGAGGCAGTTGTGGCGCCTCCTCCGGGTATCCCTCGTACTTATAATACAAGGTCCAAGACTCAGGCTGTCAAGTATTATCCGAACAAGGATAAGGCTTTTGGCGATCCGAACTAGACTTTTGATGACGACGAGTGGTATGAGGAAGTATAGGTCTTTACCCTGGTTACGGTCTTTGGTTTTATGGTTTGGGCACTACTTTTCAGGAGTTTTTAGTCCTATGGTTACGGGCTTCTCCCGTTTTGAGCTCCCGTAGATCAAGCTCTTTTTTGCAATCGTTTTTTGATCCCTTTTAGATATTTTCCAATTCGAAAAGTCATCTCATCAATAAAATTTTGCGCTTATAAAAAAATCAACTCCTGAACATTGCTTGCAAGTCTCGCTTTATATCGAGTAATTGATTTTTTCTCATTCCTTTTCCTTATGAACCCCCACTAGTATCCAACATGTTTAACATCTTCTGGTGTTTTGATTATGATCCTAAATGCTTGACATTTCGCCAATCTGCTTGAATTGATTATTCTCGCTTTGGCCAATCATTGCTTTGACGACACTCGTCAATATTTTATTTGAGCATAAGACATGTACGTTAGGACATTTGATTTGTAATAATTTTGTTTCACATAGTGATGCGTGAGTCTGTATGAGATATGAAACTTACTTCCCAAGAAAATTTATGCCTTATTTTAGAAGACTTGTTTTTTTTTCACCAAGGGACACGAGTGTAGTCTCATCAAAGTGTTAATCTGCAAAACATACAATAAACAGTTCACCCATTAGGGGCTCAAGATACTTGATATCAAATGGTGAATTAAAACCAACATATATTGGGTCCCATTTTTATGTGTTGAGGGGATGCGATAGAACATTACTTGACAGTTGACAACATAAAAAGTTGTGAAATAGGATATATCAGGTTGATGTACACACACAAATTGTGTAGGAGAATACTCATGATATGCAATTTATCTTAAATGAATATTGATGAAATATGTAATACAACACGTCTCCAAGAAAAAAAAACATATAATTTAATTGCAATAATAATGTATAGACAATTATCAATATACATTTATTAAAAGATTAAGCTATATTTAGGTATGAACATGTGCAATATGACTTTTACAAATCACGCGATCAGATGTGCAATAAACTAGTGTGCAATAAACTCATCTAGTTCCTTTACTAGTCAAGTGGTAGATCAAAGTTTTGTTCGGCTTTTTTGAATACGTGTTGAAAACTTTGGATCACACTAAGAAAGGCTAGGGGGTTCACCTTTTATTATGCTACGACTAACTCGGGACATGAAGGCCTCACTCTGCAAAACAATTCGCCGCAGTCCCTCAAGCCTTTGCTAGTGCATAGATTTTATTAGATCATCTTTCCTCGGGACTTATACTCAATTCCCTCTGCAGTATGCGTGTGATTTTGAAAAATTGTTACCACAAATGCACAATGAGACTAACCACTTGAAATCGACTAGATTTTTAATCTACTGAAACACATAGTTTGATCCCTTAACAATAATCATGTGAACTCAACATCTTCTTAATGTGACTAGTGAAATAAGACTATTGTCTTCTTACTAGGCCCGCTATAGGAAAAAACCAAGACAGACTCATGGCGGCGATGATAAAAAGAATAAAAAAATGTATCTATCATCTAACATCTCATAATAATTTTGTACCCGATAAGCAATAAAGCATAAACATAGTATACGGATCATTAACACTACCAACCGTAAATTCTCCATTCATTCCTCAAACCGCAATGATGAGAAACTATCCAAGGTTTACACAGAAAACAAATACTTATAACAAAAATATGCTTTTTAATTCTAAATGCTAGACTCAAACAACTTAATGCCCCTTATGCTTATATCAAGTTCCCCACACTTAGCATTTGGAAAAGGTGTTAATGCAATCTCACGAGCCACAAATAAGTGATGCACATAAATGCTCAAATAAGATCCTATATCTATACGTCCCGACAAATCCCATCAGGTATAATTTAATTTAGAGTACAAATCTTATACTCTTAAGTTTTAAGGGAGTAGAAATACATCCATCTTTATGTAGACGCTACAAAGCGCGTAGATCCTCCTAGTTGCAAGCCAAGTGAATGAAGAGGTCGCCTTCATGAATTCTCCATGTGAGAAATCTGCTCCATATTTCTTTATACCAACTATTCCATTCACCTAAAAGAGAGGAAAGAAAACATGAAAGATGACAAAGGTAATTAAGCTGGCTAAAAACGTGCAAAAATGCTAATGACGCCTATTACTCCCCAACAACGGCGTCATCTTGATGAGTGGGGATGACTATGTGTCAAATCCCTCTTTTACGTGCATTAGTACACGGTCGTCAAGCAATATAAAAAACGGTTAAGTACCGATCGAACCCACTGGGAGTAGAGGTATCATTAGTATAAGGGACGTGGGCTACCACATCCCCTAAAGGAAAAACAAATGGCAAAAAGTTAAAATTTGATTTTGTTCTAGAACAAAGGAAATTATATACACGTTATCACCAAAGATACATAACTATTAATTCGTGCACAGAGTCGGTCACGGGTACAAGTAAACACGAATTCCAATTAACGCGTGACATGGTTAACGATAGGTACAATCAATAAATGCTTTCCTTATGGTCTTAGAACACTTAATTTTCAATTTATA
>JAYMTN010002212.1:0-11411 GCA_036897425.1 Erodium trifolium | reverse complement strand
GATTGATTGTGATGCTCACGATTTAGGGTTCATGTAAATTATGACTTACATGAGAAAGATGATGTACCGTCGAGTTTGCTGAAGGACGAAACTTGGGGGCAAGATAGAAGGTGGCAGGGTGTAATCATAGTCACTTAAGCGTGTAGAGGTCCTGCGGGCACGCTTGGCGGGAAGAGCTGGCATTTCCATAATCTCATGGGCTGCATCCTGAAGTTGAAAGAGTTGGGGTTGGAAGATTTTGGGGTTGGAAGAGTTGGGAATGGAAGGTGTGATTTTTGTTATGCTACACATCTGATTTCATACAAATTTTAGGTCAATTTTAGCAATAAATTTTGATTTCTTCAAATAAAAAATTATCAAAACAAGAGTCGACTAGTGGTCAATAGAGATATAGTCGTTGGCGCCGACAGATAGAGCTGTCGGTTTGTTTACAGACACTGTTATCCGCCAACATATTTTCACCAGTTTTTCGCCGTTGTTTCAATTCTATCCTCCTCCGATTGCTTTCGGCCATTTATTAATCACTAATTGACGATGTTCTAAAAACCATTTATAGGGGCGATTGGTTATCTGTTTTGTTTCGTTAAATTAATTTTAATTTTGAAATGGGTAAAACAAGCATCACTCATAGTAATTTTGGCTTGGTGGTTCAGTAATGTGTAAACCAGCGCCAACAGTCAGATTATTAGACACCGGAGTTTTAAATTTAAAAAAGGAAGTCTGAGAAAAGGACCGAGGCTAGGGTACTCCTTCTCTCCCACTGCAACTATACTTCCAATTTTCCCTCCATAATTTCTCCATATTTCCAATTTCTCCTCCCTTCCCAAAACCCTAACTCTCTCTCTATCCGTTAACAATCGAGGATCATCTTATCATACAGTAGAATGGGCTCTATTGGCATCGATGGTGGTGATACTAAACCCAACGCCAATGTCGATTTCGCCGACACCCAGGTCCTCGACAACGCAAATGTCGATTTCGCTGACACCCAGGTCCTCGACATCCAGTTCTCGCCTCCTCCGTCTTCTGGTAATGATTCTTTCTTTTTCACGCACCACATTTTTGTTTCCTGTTTGTTATAGATTAATTTATTTTCTAAATTTACTTTTTATGTAATTTAGAGATACTACTTTTATTACACTTTGTATCCACTTGAGACTATTGTTCTTGATGATGCCCGTACGTTAGATTTGAAACTTTTAGTACTGTGAGCCCATGAGTGTGCTCTGTTTTAAATAATTCTGCCTCGTGGGTATGCCATATATTTTCATGGTCTGAGGATGTAAATCTAAAGTAACTTAAACAAATGTGAGGTTGGAAATGTATATTTGTATGATTTCGGTCATGAAAAGCCATTTGAGGCCTGTACGACTAATTCTATCAATAGTGAACCTTGCTAGTTGCTATGAGATGCTCTTGTTGTTTTCCAATCAATGTTATATATGAAATATTGAATTACTACTTGTTTTGACATTACGTATACAGGTGAGGGGGACAGGGATACGGACGAGTTATGTTATTTCGAAGATACCGAGCCTTTTGATCACACTATTCCGAATGATGACACTTTTGAAACCCAACTCGTGAATTTCTGTGGAAAAACCCAACCCCTGAATCTCTGTAGCGAAACTCAGGATATGAGTCTTTATGGTGAACCCCAAATATCGGAGTATCCTGATTGCATTGGGAATATGGACACACAGTTATTAGAAGAGTTTGATAATGAAGTAGCCCTTGATAGTGACGACGAAGGTACAGATAAAACTGAAGTTTTGAGTTATAATGACGAGCTATCTGATGATAGCATCACAAGATGGAACAATGGGCAGTCAGACTACCAGGAGAGAATGCAGGATTCTCGTTTTCTTAAGCACAACGAGGAAGATGCAATTGAGCAAGCTGCTGTTTTAATTGATAAACAACACAATTCAGGTGATTCAAATTATTATTCATTTGAGATCGAATTATAGTTCTTAGTTCTAGTAATACCTGATTTCCTTAGTTTACAATACCATTTGATTGGACCTGTAAAGACCAAAACTTGGTATTATTGATCTGCCCCTGTATAATTAGACTGCGATCTTTATCTAATGCATATGAAGAAGGCTATCAACTAGAAGGTCTTAGGCTGATTAGATTTCAGGCTCTGATATTCAATCAATATCATCACGATGAAAACAAAAAAGGCCTTTTGTTTTCATTAAAAATGAAGAAGACTCATTGCTATTGTTTGCATTACTGTATTAGCTGCTAAATTAAAGTGGCGAGTAGAAAGCTTTTTTTTTTTTTTTTTTTTTTTTATTTTTTAGTTTCTTGGATCTGATCTTATCTTTCTTAAGACATCTGTGGTTAGGCTTTAAAGTTTTAGGGAAATTGATTTAATCCTCTCTAGGATTACTAAGGCTCAGCTTCTATTTCCTTCTAAGAGTTAGTATTTGGTATGTAATGTTTGCTAGCCATCCAGTTTGGTCTTCCAATGGTGAATATTATAAACTAATCATCTATATGGTTAAGGTTCTTAATACTGTACTGGTACTATGATGTTTTGTTCTTTCATTGCTGTTAAAGTATTAATCCCATATCAGAAGAATATATATAAAAAAAAGAGCTATATATAGAGGCTAGGGCCACACCCACCTTACAAGGTGGACCTTTTAGTTGTGGAGCCTGATCCGGTATAAGTGCCTCGTTTACACCTATTATGTGGCCTGTTGTGGGTGCCAACACCAATTTCAATTATCTTACTGCAGAATTCTTGGTCAAATGCAGCTCTTCTCCAGCATTACCTAAATTCTGGGTTTTTGCTTGTTTTTTTGAATACATTCACTTCTTCTGAAGCTACTGTCTCAATGTATATCGCATATTAACATTGCGTTCTAATTGTCCTTCACTTCATTAGGATCTCAGACAATGACTTTCACTTCACTTCGTGCTAAATCTTTGAGAGCTTCCGGTCTTGTGGCTCATAATAAGGCTTTGAAGCTTGCCAACAACGAGTTTCACTCAGAAAATCATGCTACCGGAAGTAATGGGTTGCCATGTTTAAGGGGTTCAGCAGCAGTTGGAACGGAAGTGATTCAGGAACATGGCAAGGGGAGTTACAATGAGAATGGGAAGGGATTTAGTAGTGAAGGTAAGAGCAGGATTGCTAGCTCAGCTGTGAGGAAACTTTTTATTGATGAAGAGGACAAAGAATTTCCTTACAATTGTAACATTGCTGATGAAGGAGAAGAGTTTATTCACCGGCCTGCTTGGAATGGTGATATGTCTGGGCTAAGCTATGTTGATTCACAAGAACCTGGAGATTCTTCACAGATAAAAGCACTTGATTTTGTGGATAAGTTAATCAAAGCTAGTACTTCTGAGTTTGATCAAGACGTTGACCTTGGAAAGTCCGCAAGGGGAAACTTAAAACCCCTTTCAAGTGCAAAAGGTCCACAAAGTATGGCCAAGTTAGCCAAAGAGAAATTGAAAGTCAGAGAAAAAGGGGTGTTTGACTGGGATGATAATTGTGAGGACGAAGGAGGAGGAGACATGTTCTGCAGAAAGAAGGAAAACTTCTATGATAGTAGAAGCCATAGAAAATCTTTTTTAAGTACTCAGAAGCCCAAGAGTAGCACAGTAAATAAGCAAAGAGATCGTTTGGTTCATTCTGATTCAAGATTAATGATGCATGGTGCAAATGGAACTAAGAAGGGAGCACAAATAGCACAACTGAATATTAAAAGGGATCTTGCCAATGAATTTGATGAGCATTTAAGTGTAAATGATTTGGAAGGGCAGTTGAAAACTGTTGTTACTGATACTAATGTGCCAGAAATCCCAAACATAGGTTTTGATACTCAAATGGCTGCTGAAGCCATGGAAGCCTTGTGTCACGGAGAGGATCTTGCTAATGGTGCATGCCAAGGTACTGAAAACAATTTGAAGGTTTCCCCTGATGGTGACTGTAGAAGAAATATTGAAAATAGTGTTTGTTTAAAGCAGCTCTCTTCCAGAACAAGGGGACGCCCTTCTAAAATAGGAGTGGCTACAAGGCAATCAAAGAAGAGAATTGGTGCTGAATTGTGTGAAGAGGCTTTAATCTCATCTGAGAAATGTTATAAGAATGTCAGGAAGCAGGTTGATATAGTTACAAAAAGATCAGTGCAGGCTCAGTCAAATAGGAGAGGGAACTTGAAGAAAGTTTCATCCAAGGATAGTGAGCTACGAAATTCAAGGGTTTTGGAAAGAAGCTGCAGTGGTGATGGTGGTGTTGATGGCTCTGTATTGCCAGGTGGAGTTGGCTTGATTAAAAAGCGGGGTTTACAAGGGAAAGGCATTATAATGCCTGTTGCCAAGCGAACCAGGCATTCCTTGGTTAGGGATCTGAGCATATCCAGTAGTTCCGGGGAAGAAAAGGATTTGTCCAAGATTGAGGCCTATAAAGAGATAAAAACTAACCATACTGGCATCAAATATTTGAACTTGTCAAAAGCTAAACAAAAATATTCACTGTCAGGAGCCAATCAGTCTGGAGAATGTGAAAATGTCAGACCAACTGAGCATGAGCAATCAGATCCAAAGTTGTCTACTTTGGCAAATGGTATTAGCTTAGTTGCATTCAGCTATCCTAAAAGAAGGAGATCTCATCGGAGCATTACAGGGCAGGGAGACACTGGACGATCTATCAATGGGTGGAAAAAATCTGATTGCAATAGTAGGTTTTCTATAGATTTTGGTACCAAGAGGAAAACTCGATCATCTTCATATCAAAACATGTCCATAGACCAGAGTTTGGTTGATACTATGGCAGTTAAGAAAGTTGATGCTTATACCCTGACACCTCAAGGAAATGCAGAAGTAACTACCAGGTTATACGAATCTCCAGGAGAGAAATATGGGCCACCTATCCCTGCATCTACGACACCAACTAGCTGTAAGACACCAGTGCATGACACATCTCCTGTTTGTATGGGTAATGAATACTATACACAGTTGTGCAAAAGAACTCCATCAAGATCATGTCTTACAAGAGAAATTAGAAGTTTAAGTTCCATAGGCTCTGAATGCACACCTGTATTGAAAGATTTAAGGAAGAGGAGGGACATGGCTGATGTTAGAGTCTTATATAGTCATCACTTGGATGATGATATCATTAAGCAGCAGAAAAAGGTAATAATTTCTCATCAGTGTAATATTTTTTGAATAAAACTGGTTTTAAACTGTCTCTTCTATCTTCATCTTGTCTTAGTTAGATACTGGCTCGGTTTGGAGTTTCCTTAGCATCTTCAGTTTCAGACGCAACTCACTTCATAGCAGATAAGTTTGTTCGTACAAGGAATATGTTGGAAGCTATTGCTTCTGGCAAACCAGTAGTAACACATTTATGGATTGAGAGTTGTGGACAAGCCAACTGTTTCATTGATGAAAAAAGTTACATACTAAGAGACGCCAAAAAGGAAAAAGAGTTTGGGTTTAGCATGCCAGTTTCATTGGCACGTGCAAACCAGTGCCCACTTCTACAGGTAAAACTACCATGCATATTGCTTTTATGATATTTATTTCCCTTCTTCCTTTATGCCCATTCACATCAGTATCTTTGCAGGGTCGAAGAGTATTCATCACCCCAAATACAAAACCTGGTAAAGAAATAATCTCGAATCTGGTTAGGGCAGTTAACGGCCAGGTATGCAGACTCTCCGATTCCTTTCTCTTGAACGCTTATATAGTAATGTACATTAGAGATATGCAAGTAGCATGTTTATGAAACTCGGGCTCTTTCACTTTCATGTTCTGTTGATGTTGTGTTCCAAGTATTTTGAATTTCTCAGTTGCTTATATATCATCCATATTTAGATTTTGAAAACCCTCATTTGGTTGGATATTCGTTAGGCCATGGAGAGAATTGGCAGAACTACTTTGAAGGATGATAAAGTTCCGGATGATCTATTGATTCTATCTTGTGAAGAAGACGAGGCCCTCTGTATGCCTTTCCTTGAAAAAGGTTGAGAATACTTCCCTTGATATCTTATTTGTCATCCAGGCAAGACTGCAATTATAACTCCACAACAATACTTTTTATGCATTGTAGGGGCGGCAGTTTACAGCTCGGAGTTGCTGCTAAATGGTATAGTTACGCAGAAGCTTGACTATGAAAGGTTAGTTCCTTTACGTAACACCGTTTTATGAAAGTCTTAATCTCAAACTATCACGATTTTCTGAATAAATAGCTAGTAAAAGATACCCATTTGTGTTGTGTTATGTTAGAAGTTGAGTATGTGATTTGTGGAATGACAACACGGTCATATGTTGGAAATTTCATATAATTAACTTTCAGACAAAAAAATGTCACTTCCTAATAATTTAGCAACAACATCAAGTAAACATATAATGCATAGAAATGTTATATTTTGTGAACATGCAGGTTGAGCTGTGGTGTTACGCAAGCTGTTTAATTGACTTTTAATATGAGCACGACACAATTATTAAGCGTGTTGGGGTGTTTACTTTTAATACTATACTTTTGTTATAGAAAGTCTCCTTCTGGGGCTAAGCTAACACATGTATTCTGCAATGGCAGGCATAGGCTCTTTGCAGACCATGTGAAGAAAACACGATCAACAATATGGATGAGAAAGGATGGCAACGCTTTTCGACCTGTGGGAAATAAAAAACGTAAATAGTCATTTTCTCTATTCATGAATGGATGTTGGTTGTGCAGTGTTTTGTGTATATGTTTTTGTCCAATTTGTGTTTTTTGGTGTCCAGTGCATTGTCTTTGCATTTTCACATTTTCATTTCACTACCGACAAAATCATAACTTATTTGAACCCACATAGGAGATTAATTAATAAATTAGATTAAATTTATTCAAAACGGGTTGAAAATTAAGCCTTGAGTAGAAAGTAAATTTGTTTTCAACTCTGAGGATCCAGGAAGAGCATTTTCGGAAAACTCCATAAAAACATCTTTGAAGTGAAGTTTATGAATTTTCATTAGCCTCCTCTAACTTTCCATGCAAAACAGACTCGAAAAGACTTGTATGCCCCTGTTTTCAATATGTTATATAATTTTCCGCCTAAAAATGAACGGAAGTGAGTGAAATGTAAATTTTGAAAATTTAGGATATCTAGTTAAGTGTAGTTAAATGAAAAAACGAATATGATTAGGTACAACTAGATGAAATTTTCCCTATATATATAATTCAGCAAAACAGTAAGCAACATTTGAGTCCATCAAATACTTCCAGAGCTTGAGGCTGAACTTCCAAGCAGTGACAACAAAAACTACCATGGCACAAGCTTCAACTAATATCACATTTCTATTCCAAAGTCTCCTAATATATGTACATTGCTGATAAAACACATCGGACTCTCATGCCATTATCTCCAAAGCTTCCCTTGTTTGGCCTAGTATACTCAACACCGTTGCAGCAATATGCGAGGGTGTAAGCCCCGCTTCTGCCAACTGGTCAGCGGGTGAACCATGCTCAATGTACCGGTCAGGTAGCACCACAGGTCTCCACTGCACAAATATTTTTCAGCAAACACAATCAATATGATGGATACGGAATAGCTAATACTTGCTGAATGCATAGTTGGTTCAGACCTTTACTGTGCCATCAAGAAGCCCGCTAAGGGACAGATACTGAGCAACATGAGATCCAAAGCCCCCAATCGATCCTTCTTCCACTGTAATCAGAAACTCGTGTGATTTTGCCAGCCTGCGAATTAGATTGTGATCTAATGGTTTGCAAAACCGCGCATCTGCAACAGTCAGTGTTAAGCCATGGCGTTGCACTAAAGAGGCAGCAGCTAAACAGCTCTGCACTGCACTCCCGTAACCCAACAACGCCACTCTCTCCCCTTCCTTTAATATTCTGCCTTTCCCAACCTGTTGTAGGGAACACCAACCATTTATATATCAAAACTAAGTTGCTCTTAAAAGCTGTTTAGAGAACATACCTCAAGAGGAATGCCTTTGTTCCCTGGAGGCAGCTCAACACCAGTCCCATTTCCCCTTGGGTAGCGGAAACAACTGGGCCTGTCATCAATGGCTGCTGCCGTGGCCACCATGTGAAAGAGCTCTGCCTCGTCCGAAGGAGCCATCACTACCATGTTTGGGAGACATGCCATGAAAGTCACGTCAAAAGCACCGCAATGGGTGGGCCCATCAGCACCAACAAGTCCAGCTCTGTCCATTGCAAATCTCACTGGCAGTTTCTGCAAATCAACATCGTGCACTACCTGCCATACAACATTCTTAGTAATGATGACTTGCACAATACAAGTAATTGTTAGGAAATGGGGTTTGGCTTGCCTGGTCATAAGCTCTCTGCATAAACGATGAATAGATGGCACAAAATGGTTTAAGACCTTCACAAGCTAGGCCAGCAGCAAAAGTTACAGCATGCTGTTCTGCTATACCAACATCAAAGCACCTTGTGGGATAACGGCGAAGGAAGAGGTTCAATCCTGTTCCACCTCCCATTGCTGCATGGATTGCCACGATATCTTTGTCAGCCTCCGCTTCTGCAATCAGAGCCTCTGCAAAGTATGTCGTGTAAGACTGTGTAAGAGCATTGGACTTGAATTGCTTCCCTGTAGCCATATCAAACTTGGTTACTCCTGCAAAGCAAAGTCAGTTGTTACTTATCTAAAAATAAGATGATCAGTTTCATGGTCAACAGCGCTAATCTTGAATACTAGAGTTACAGTTTACCATGATACTTGTCTGCAGCTTTCTCTGCATACGGGTATCCTCGGCCTTTCTCTGTAACAACATGAATGAGTACTGGACCTGTTGTTTGGGTACTTTTAACCTCTTTGAGAATGGAAACAAGATCATCTATGCTATGACCATCAACTGGACCGATATAATAGAGTCCTAGTTCTTCAAACAGAGTTGATCCAGACCCACTGATCATCCCACGTGCATACTCATCAACTTTGGCAGCTAGCTCATGCATCGGTCCACCAATCTGCTTGGTTACTCCCTGCAACGAACCACAGAAAACCAACTTCAGCTTCACTTGGTTTTGGGATAATAGCTACTACATTGTTCTTCCTATTCGAGAAAAGCAAAAAGCTTTTCCTTTTGTTCTTAATGAAGCAAACCATGGGTTACCTTGGCAACTTCTCTTAATTCTCGGAGAGGCCTATTGGATTGCAACCTGCTAAGAGCGCTGCTTAAAGCTCCTACAGGTGGTATTGGGCCATCAAGATTAGCAGTGGGTAGAGAAACTTGTTTGTTGTCGTTAAGGATAACAATCATATCAGAATCTAGATAGCCCGCATTATTCATGGCTTCATAGGCTTGTCCTGCTGTCATGGCACCATCACCAATAATAGCTACTACATTGTTCTTCCTACCCTTCAGATCCCGCCCAACAGCCATCCCTGTGCACCAAAAATATTCCAAATTGTTTGATTAATAATTTCCTTTCCGGTCAATTAGGAATCTGATTTCTATCAACACCCATTAATTGGCATTAGCATTACTCAGTAAAGAAGTTTATTCCAAATCAATCTCTACTTCGATTCCATAGACAGTTTAGGTAGAATTTAAGGAAAACACTAGTTGGAATTTCAATACACTCCACCTATAAATACATGTGCCTTCATCCATTAGAAAGACGCACTAAAGACATTACAAACACAATCACTAAACACATAAAGGGTGTATAGGGGAGGAGAGAGACCGAAGTTCACTAGCACGAAGCGAATCTCTACAAGATCGCGCAAGCATCTCCAAAAGGCTTCTCCATCACAATGAACAGAGGTATCATTCTAACCTCCTTATTAAATCTATTATGTGATAATAATAATAATGCTCACGCTTTAGGGTTCAGGTAAATATTAACTTACATTGCATACAAGAAACATTTAACATGAGTTATGTTTACACACTTAGAGCATTGGAAATCCAAAAATGTATACAAGTGTTGTTGAGTGAAGTGGAGAAAGAGCATATAGTTACCCACCTAAGCCAGCTGAAATAGTGGTAGAACTATGACCAGTGCCAAAACTATCATGCTCACTCTCGGAGCGTTTAGTAAATCCAGACAAGCCGTTAGTCTGCCTTATAGTGTGCATCTTATCCCGTCTACCGGTGAGAATTTTATGTGGGTAGGACTGTCAGAATTGAAACAAGACACATGACTCATAAGTGTTATAATATATGTATGTATAAATAAGTATGAGAAGGTGGAGTGTACCTGATGACCAACATCCCACAGAAGCTTGTCTTTAGGGGTATTGAAGACATAGTGAAGAGCCACAGTGAGCTCCACAACCCCAAGGCTGGAGCCAAGGTGACCCCCAGTTTTTGAAACATTGAAGATGACATCGGAACGCAATTCGTCTGCAAGTTGCTTCAACTCCTGTTGTTTGTCAATGAATAAGAATAATACATGATATATAAACAAAGCACAAATCACAAATCAGAAAGCAGTGAGTGATAGAGGAGGTAGGTACCTGGATAGAGAGATTCTTCATGTGAATAGGATAGTTAATGGTGTCAAGAAGAGGAGTAGATGGTTTCTGAGATTGAAACTCTCCTCTTTCTGACAGTGATGCACAAACTCCCATCCTCTTCTTCTTCCTGGCCTGTATCTGCCTTATTCATTCATTTATTATTATTTACACACACAAAAAACAGACAGATCCAAATATAAAAAGCCCAGATTGAGCAATTCAAACCTGATTGAGCTGTTGAAGAAGTAGTTTGGAATGGGAATGGCAGAGCGAAGTGGGTCTTTGGGAATCATGTAATGAAGTCCTGTTGTTGATGTAGGCAGGAAATGAGAGTGTAGAAACCGCCATTGATTCGAAGCTCTCCAGAAAAAACAACAAGGAGACTCAGGAGAGGGGCTCAATTCAATTCAAAACAAGGAACACAACAATTGATAGTTGAGAAACAATAAAAGAATTGAATGTTATGCACACAGCTATTATTATTAGTAGGGGAAGGGGAAGCTGAAATTGAATCTGAAATTGCTGCCAAGTTGTTGGGGGTTTCTCATTGGGCCACGTCCACTGTAATCACAGCCGGATAAAATTCTTTTCTCTTTTTTCCATAATACACAGGAAAATGGCGTCGTGTCGCTTTTCGGCCTTCTCCTTAATACATGTAATGTAATGTAATAATGTACAGTGGCTTCCTAAACAGTCATGTTCACTAGTTTCATTTGATATAAAATTCACTCATTGTCTTTTCAACTCATTATCTTATTTCTTTTGAACTCGAGAAATCTTGTTTTTATTTTTATTTCTTAAATTTTAATGAGAAAACGGTCCTTATATTAAAGACAATATCATTTAATTTAAAATTTATAAAAGACGAACGAAACAATTTGAATCTGCAGTTAACGAACTTTTATTAACAGAAACTAGAGAATTGTAAACAAGGACGTGGAAAAAATAAAAAGG
>JAYMTN010002211.1:0-11411 GCA_036897425.1 Erodium trifolium | reverse complement strand
AATGTTTCAAATGATAAAATCATCTTTATTATTGGAATAAAGAAATTCTTAGAAAAGTACTTGCAATAAAATCTTACAATTTAGGTCTAGACGAGCGAGTATTTCAAATAAAAATGAAAGTGTTGTTAATTGTAACTTGCATATGCGATTCTAAATGGCAGATGACATTTACTAAATATAGCCTATTAATTGTGATCAAATAACCCTCACATCCTGTTGTAGAGCAATCAACGCATTTTCCCTCTACATCTATTAAATTATCGGATCGTCCTAACTCCTCGCCAAACTGGAACAACTCCAATAATCTCATTTCTCTTTTGTATACACGGTAGGCTGTAGACATGCCCTCAAACGCCCCAAAATGAACAAAATAACATTTTCAAGCAAGAAAGAAGAGACGGAAAAATTAGTATACCTACTCTTTGTATGGGCTATGAACAGATGGAAATTGCATCCGAGTGCGATATCATTGTACAAGATCTGGTATGTATGTATCGCTCTGAGCCTACTTGTCTGAAAACCCTCCAAAGAGAAGCAGTGAAGTATTGACATGCTGCTGCCTATCTGGCAAGAAGGGCTCGGTTTTGGGGGCAGGTTCATCCTTGTCGGGGAATGGAAATGAAAGAGAGAGAGAAAGGGAAGCAGAACCATCTTCCTCTTCCTTCACTGTCCCTGGAAGCTCACTGTGGTTATTTTGTTTCTCTACCCTTCCACCAAGAAAAGGTAGGAATCCTTTACTTGATGATTCAGTCTCACCCCCTAACGCAAGCTCCAGATTCGGGACTTCTGACTTCCACGCCAACTGCATGTCCTTGACCTTTTCTGATGCTGATGCCACAGGAAAGAAGAACCTTTCAGCACTTCCCGAATCCTCCACAGTCACCTTCTTATCACAAGGCCTCTCATATGTGCCGGATGAACAAGGAGGTAGCTCACATGCAAGCCCATCACTTCTTGCAATATACACTCCACTGATGCCTGCCTTCAGCTTCTTAATATGATGATCCTCTCCTACTGCTGAAGACTTATTATTGGTCCTATTCCATGCCATATTTTGACTTGCCTCAAAGGGAATCTCACTAAGATCAAAGTGTGGACGTTTCCTGCTTAACTCCAATTTATTCACCTCCTCATTCCTGGTCAGCTCCCTCTCAACTGCTTCTCTTCGCATAGATGCATCTTCCGGGAAATCCACTACAACTTTAACTGCATCTTTCCTACCATCAATAGCATCCAGTTTTTTCTTCTCATCAAGAATTTCATCATTTATGCCAGCTGGAACAATTTTATGAGAATACGTAGCGATTTTTTGTGTATCTAGTGAAGAATCCCAACTCATCGCCATCTTCTCACCTTCATTATAACCACTACTCTCACTGAATGATCTAACAGAAGGTTGAAGGTCCACACTCCATTTACTACCTAGATCACTTGCTTCTTTCTGCAAAAATAAATAAAAACAAAGCATCAAAATAAGCATAGGAAAGTGAAGAATTATGAATGAGAAAACATTTTGATGATAAATGATAAAATACTAAGAAAAATCAAATGGTAAGAAAAACACACAAATACACCACTTTGAACCCAAATAAATAAGAGGAAACTATCACAAACTTCCTTGAGAGAATAGGCTACATACCAAAGAACTCCATCTCTTTAGCTCTATTCTGATGTCTAACAACATTTTTTATCATCAAATTCCAGCATACAAGGAAATATAAGGAACGGGTAGATTAAATTGTATTAAGCTTTCCACAGTGAACAGTGTATTAAATGTTTTAAGTGGTGCTGAAATCGGCAAATGATACAGGGAGGTTTCTTAACTGATTCATACACAAGGAAGGTAGTGATAATATATATTTGAGTTTGAACTGTTGGCATATTAACCCTTCAAGTAATATGTCATAGTGGAGGTCAATCACGTGAGATGTCACTATGATATAAGGAGAGACCTTCACATTTCTCCACAGCTAGCTTTTACAAGCAATTAAAATGCATTGGAAGTCCTATCTTCCATCAGATTTGCATATCCCATGCCATCATTACTAAGCTCTATGATGGGTAGAGCAAGTGCACTATAAATGGACGGGTTTGGTCCCTAAGCCCACACACTCTATACACTCACATTGAACACTCCGAATATGGAGAAAATGCACCATCTAAGGAGAGATGTGAGAGGGCTTAGGAGCACCAATATCCTCAAGCAATCTCATGCTTCGTGGCTATGGCGAGAGGTTAGTTGATCTTTAATAATTTTGCAATTATCGATTTAGTATTGCTATTTGGTTAATCTAAAGCATGCTAGGTCGAACTCTATAGTCTTTCATGAACTACCCATATAGTAGGGTAGGGAGCATATGAGTACATCGATTACAGGGATATCATGTCTCTACATAATCAAAGGTAAGGATTCATACATGAATGCTTCTCCAACAATAATGGAAGCCCAGTATAATCCAGTGGCCATAGTAAAATGAATACATCATTGACCAGTGTCTAGCACAAGGAAAGCATGATTATTAAGTATGAAAAGAAAGTTTATCACTTATGAAATTGCATCAAAATCACAACTCCACACGTCGTGTAAAGAAAAAAAGTAGAGACATACCGTAGATGTATTTGAACACCTAATTTCCTGACACAACATTGAACTGCTTGTTTGGATCATTGGTGAAGAGTGAGACTTAACGTTACTATATTGTTGCTCAGTAACCACAACTGTTCTCAAACATTTCTGATCTACAAGCTCTGATTTGATATGACAATCCCCATTTGAGTTTCCAGCAGATTGAGTGTCAGATGCTAAGACTACATCAAAAGATTTGTCACACGAGGATAGATTCTCATCCTTACAATTGGGTGAAGAATGGTTTTCAGATGAATATATCAGAGTGCCATGAATATCTTTGTTCACTGGTGGGGTACTTAAACTATTCGTATCTAAATTATTTGAAGAATCAGATGTATGATCTGAACCATTTGCTTTCTTTCCCCTGAACACCCCCCATAGGAAAAATAACATATTCCAACCTGCCAAAAATAATATCTTTAGCAAGTAAAACATAATATAGTCAAGAGAATAATAAGATGATCACAAAATTTAGTTTCTGCAGTTCACACAATTAGACAATGTTTGTATTAACAATAACAAGAAGCCAAAGCAGAAAAAATCGAGACAAGTGAATAATGACAAGTAATAAGAACAAGCTTAATATATCAATGCATACTTCTTTTACTGACACATGCAGCATTGTCCATGACAACACTTTTTCCCGCCTGTTAAGTCAAGAAAGAATATAAACACAAGTATGGAAATTACCAGAACTTACCAAATATTAAGAACTTAAGTTTTATGTCATATATTCAATAAAGAAGACGAGAAGAAGAGCCATAGAATTCAGACAAGGTTGTTTCATATAAGAAGAATATGATATTCGAAAAATCTTAGCAAGCGCCTGAAAGGTCACGCATCTTAAAGTGCTGATCTCACAAATGATAAATTTCTTGAAGCCGTTCAATCGTATGTTCCTCAAGGTGTAGCAGAGTGAAAAAATCTTACGTTGGTATTTCTCGGGGAGTTGGTTGGATGGGAAAACCAAGAGTTCAACACCATCCAGATTTACTTTAAGAGCAAAATCATTCTTGATCATGCTTTCCACCAACCACTTGTAGTTCCTCTGGTAACTGTACAAAAACATAAAATAAAATAAAATAAATAAATAAAACTTGAATGAAAACAAGGAGAGTATAACTAAAAAACTGCTCAAAGAAGTATAACTTGATTAATATTAACATATGCATATGTCTGCAATACTAATTACCTCTCAAGATCTTTAGCAAAGAAATAAATAGCAACATTTTCTTCCTTGGCACCATTTTCATGGAACTGCTGTGGCCATGCGCTCAACCGGGGTACTTCACTAAAAGAGACATTATGAGGAAATTGATTCACAACCTCAATAACTTTACGTGATGCAGAAGTTGATACATGTGCTTGAAATCCGACACATAATTCCGGCTGCTTTCCACCTCTATGCAACCTGAAATTACCCCTGCATACAGAATGAGTTCAAACATTTCAAAATAGTGCATGAAAATACATATGAAGCCGTAAAGCAAGAAAATTTAAACACAATCAGTAAATAGTTCAGAGAAACTAAAAGGATTATTGTATCATACTGCCAGATGTATTCATGCTCTGGAATTGCTATCGTTTTACAAACTCCCATCGCAGCAAACAAATAGCTGGACACTTCTCTTATGGCTGGCTTTCCATCTGAAGCAAAAATGGAATCTGCATCCCCCGTCTTTAAAGAATCAACAGCTTCTCTTGGATTTGAAGCTGTCTGCTTCACATTGGTTACAATCATTGGTTTGGAGTCCAAAGTGCCACTCTGAAAAACTGTGTGCCCATCAAGTATTCTTTCAGCATATGTCGCATTCCTCAAGATACTGTGAACTGACAATTTATCTTGAGAAGCTAATTCACTATTCATGTCTGTTTTTGAAGCAGACAGCTCTTCAACCTTGACATTTGCTGGTTTCTTTTTGTATATTCCTGGCTTCTTGAGCATAGCTGCAGTAATTGCAGCTTTCAAATTGTTACCTTCTTTCATCTCCACCCTGGAACTTCTCACAGTGGAAACATCTACACCAGAAGCCTGAGGAATCGCAACAGTACAATATTCAGCATCATGCCCAACTTCTTTACACTTTTGGCAGGCAACCATTCTTATACCAGCTGTAACAATCTGTCTTGAGTGACCAATAGAGCTTTCCTTTGTTTTCTCCGTCTGATTTGTTGATTCCCGTGATCGGGGGAAATCATCTTGCAGACCACCATTAGCATTACTGGATAATTTCCCTGCAGTGAGAGAACTGGATGAAGGATCCTCCTTAATACTCAATTGATTTGGCCCATGCACTGTAGATGAAACTCCGCCTGCATAAAAATCTCACAAGATACATTAAACTTGCCCAACCCCAAAGCTTAAGCTATTAGGTATTTAGGTGCAGGACTCAACTAGTATATCAAGTAGTCACAAAATCCGACACTTCAACACTCCCCTTACGTGCAAGCCAGGCAACGCAAAGGGCTTCTCATGTTGACCAAGAATATATGAACAGAGAGGAAACAGCAACAGATCACAAACCCAGTACCAAATCAAGTTATGGTCCCATGTTAAATTTACTCCAAACCAAAAGATTAAGCTATTAGGAGGATAGCTCACTTAGTATATAAAGTGATCACTAAATCCACATTCATTCGATGAGGGACACTTCAACAATATACAAATACAGAAAAGGATACTAACATAGAACATGTTAGAATACAACGAAAAATAATTTAATAATGAAGCCACATAAAGAGTTTTTGCATGATCTCCACGAAAAATGTTACGCAATACCTGAAACAACAGTTGTTTCTGCTCCTCTACGACCAAGATTGCTGGTTGATCTGGATATAGAAGCTAATTTGCCATCAGCTTGGCCAACCTTCAGATCTCGGTTAATGCTTATTGAAGAAAGCGAAGATTCGCCACGAGAAGTCGGTTTATGGTAGCCCTTGGGAGAAGAGACGGCAGAAATGATCTTTGCTGAGCTAACCAGAGGGCGATCTAACTTAGATAAATTCTTCTTTTCAAATGTGTTTTGATCTTTTGCATGCTTAAGTCCCTTATGGTCTTGATCCTGAGATACTTTAGGTGAGAACATTTTTATTTTTGATTCAGTACCATTAGAACGACCTGAGTTTGTGGGTTTAAACGACGTGGATTTGCACAATGTTCTCATAGCTCCATCCTTCAAACCATGGGAAGCATGTTCTCTACCCGCTATCTGCTTTAATGGAACATCATCTACAAGTTTTACCTTAGGTTTAGAACTTCCAGTACTGAATGAATGAGACTTCAATAAAGCACCTGTAACAAAAACTCCAATTAGAGGCTAAAAAATAGGTAGATGGTTGACATTCTGGTGAGAAACAAGTAACAGTCATTCAGGTAAAGATTAAAACCTTGGGTTATTTGGGCATGCGCACCGTTGGAAGGAGAACATGTACTTTCTGCTAAATAATTACCATTAGAAGTTTGATGGACTTGTCTTACTTTACCCTTTTCTAAGCTCCTGAATAAAGAATCCCTAGATAGTGCAGATACTTTAATGGGGCTTGTTTTTGGTGATCCTATACTGGCTTCAAGAGCCTGCCTTTTCACAGTTGAACCAACTTCAGTATTTTCTGCTGATCTCTTACCAGAGACTCGTGGGATTGCACTAACTTTGCTTGTAGCCTTCGCATCAGCTTTGGAACCTTTCGCATCCAGTTTCAAAGGAAGTTCATGGATTGAGTGTTCAGATGACCGACTGTTAGCATTTTCATTTACTCCATCAGATTCAACTTCGTTTCGGTTTTCACTTTCCTCAACATAATTGCATTCTTCACAAAGCCATTCACCTTCAGGAACTTTTTTAAGCATGTTTCGCATGCAATAGCTGATTCCAGCAGTAGCACGTTAAGAAGCGTCATGAACATAACATATAACGTAGTTACAAAATTGATAAACATAAGAGAAAGAAGAATGCTTACGTATGCTCGGCACCATCACTGCACCTACAACATACAGCAAGTAAATCCTCTCTACCAGCATCTCCACAAATATCACAAACTTTTACCTGTCCCAGATAGAAAGATGATAATAAGTCAACATATTTTTTCCTGGATGAGAAGGCAGAAGAAATAAGACAATGGGTCACAGAGGCAAAATACAAAGAATAGAATAATGTGAAAAATAAACTAGAAAGCACTGAAAGAGAGAAAATAAAGAAACAAATGAGGGATGTAGCCCACTGCAAACTACATTTTAGAAAGAGCATCAGAATAGTTCACAACAGCTCCATTAAGTGGACTTAACCATGTTTAACTCTTTTTGTCCCCCACTCAAGTAGCCACCATCCAGTTCAAACTAAATTGTAACAAACTACAAAGTACTGATACTTAGATGAGAATGTGACATTATGGTCCCTAACATAGTCTTCTAAGTCACAGTTTGTTACTTTTTGATTGTCCTTCTAACAGTACTAATAAACAATGAGAGGAAAAAGAAGCAGTAGCTATCAGGTAGTTAAACCCATATGCATGTCACAGTAAGCATATGTGTGGATGCAACAAACGATCTGAACATAAGGCCATCTAGAGTAACCAGAATGCATGAAACAAGAAAACAACGCATGAACTCCAAAGAGAATGACCAAGAAAGAGATTTCAGCTAACTAAAATGCACAAAAGTTGCATAACTTTTATATACTTACATCCTGTTCCACAATATCTGGTTCTCCCGTATCATCCCCAGGTGGAGATTCCTGGACTCCGGCCAACTCAACCAACTCCTTTGACTTATCAACTTGTTCAGTTTGATCAAAACACTGGACAGTTGCATCTAGTTGGTCCCCAATTTCTTTGATGACCTCTAACTTTGACTTCACAGAAATTTCTCCCATGACCTTGGAACCCTCTCCAATCAAGCCAGCCTTACTGTCTTCACAAGCAGCAGATTTCTGGCCATGGCCAACATCAGGTCCTGTCTCTTCTGCTGATGAACTCATATGTCGAATGAAGGTTTCACACAGTTTTTCTAAGGGCTGCAATGATGCATTCTCTTCCAAACCCTTATGATTTGAATTGCAAGGAGATCCATGACTTTGACAATGGAAAGTTAGACCTTGAACCTTTACTGAACTTGCTACAGCATCAAAATTTTCTTGTAAGGGTGCCTCTAAGGACTTCTCGTGGGAAGAAATGTCAATTGATACGCTAGGAGGCAGTTTTTTAATAGAATTATCTGCACATTCACCAGGCACTACAGATACTCCACAAAGGTATTTCACACTGCTGTGCTCATCTAGAGTAGCTGTAGCAGCGTTACTACCAACTGTCATTGAACTACAAGATATATTTTTCAAATCTATATTCCTATTCGTACAATCATCAGCTAAGAGACAATTTTTTGATGTGTTAACACATGAAGTAAGATCATCATGGCCCTCTGCACCTTTAGAATCCTCAATGTATGAGCCTTTCTGACCGATATTACGAGGTGGATTATGAGAGAGCAGATTCTTTGCAACTGTTCCACCAGAGATCAATTTCTGAGGCTCAGCTACCTCTTCTGGAGGATTATCTATGTTAGAAAACCTTGTCATTGCTTTACTTCCAGCAGTTTGAGCAAAAGAATCACAACTGGAACTCACACTGACTAGATTAGTGGTTTCACGTTCTCTGCTCTTAACAAGAAGTAAAACATCGCCTTCATTAATGGAATACTGGCTGGAAGCATTTTCGTAGTTTTCATCAGAAATTTCATTACCCTTTGATCCCATGTGGACCTTGTTACGATGCATGTTAGATTAGCAAGGAGCAGAGAAGACGATGCAAGTCCCAGATTTAGATCTGAAACAAACTCTCTGACTTGAGCAATGTTTGCCGAGTCGTGACAGCTCACGATGGTACCTAAGGTCACAGGGTAGGTATTAAAGAAACAATATGGGAGCAAACAATGAGAGCTCAATCCCAAATTGCTGATTAAAAAATTAATAGAAAAAGAGCACAGATAGAGCATAGGACCACTGTAATGAGGAATGTAGCATTCACAAAATAAACATTTCTAGATGCTTTTGTCTTGAGTCACTTTATTGTCTAGCAATTACACTTATTTGGGTGCATGTTCACCACTTAAAAGCCTTTAATGCGTTTCCAGCATATTTAAAAAGATACCAGTGCATAGAAGATACTCATGCAAGTTAATCAAAAGGGAGCAGTTCTCGATAGGACTGGAGGACCAGTTTGATCCGACAATATTCACATAATTTACACAAACAACATAGGAGTTGAGAGAATTACAAAAAAAAAATTAAGGGTAATCATCAGGAGTGATATAGAACTTAGAGAGAGGCAAGATAGTAAAAATATCAATGTGTGTTGAAATATAACAGACCTAATAAAAATAAGAAAAATGAGTGTACATAAATGCAAGGATCACACTTAACCAACAAGTTTGACCTTGTTGTTCTAGAACCCGACCCCACATATGTAGCCTGATTTTAAATTCTTCACAGAATCAACTGGACAATGCTAAAGGGTACCTCTGTTGATAAGTGTCATGTTTGGTAAGTCATATTTCACATGTTGAATTTCAGATAAACAAAAATATACATTTTTATTACATCACCCCGAAGCAAACTAACAATGGCCCCCGGGAAGCAGAATACTACCATGTTCATAGAGCTTTAAAATTGATTATTTAAGAGATATGTGAGACTAAGATATAAGAAAACCTGTAGAACATACTTGAATATAAATCATAATTAACCTTGCACTGTTAAAAGAAAACTTCTTAGGGGTCAAATGATTGAACTTGTATTTCTAGTTGCACCGACACCAGTAAGTTAGCATGCACAGGCAATGTAAACCAGATAAGATAAAACTCAACTTGTTAAACCTTCTATCAGCGCCGTATTCTTTCATGATAACCCATCATAAACCCACACCAAGTCATCACTAGTGCTTAGCTGAATTACCCCCAACAGCCATAGTCAGCCATTTTCAGATACTTTTGTAATTAAAACATGGCATAGTCTTGCAGCTTAGAATTTCAGCTATATAATCCACAAAAAACACAGAAAAAAAAGCTTACCAACTTCATAAGTTTACAAGTCCTAAAGACGCAAAACAGTATGCAGAAACAACCATAATATTGAATGATACAAAGGACAAGAAAAATAGCATGCATTTACCCTGCTATATCACCATATTCTTCTTAACTTTGATGATCTGTCTGGTCTAGAGGCTCTTGCATGTGCCAACTCCTTAAAACTGGTGTGATCTAAAAATAATACCCAAAACCATATCAATCGTCATCTCAAAAATCAGCACAACAGCAATTACAGCCAGTTAGGTAGCAGAAAATCAACCAAAAGAGTTCAACAACCAATCCAACACAGTACAACGTAAAACCCTCCTCAAATACCCAAAATTAAGAATAATCCACAATCATCAATATCAAAACCCCCAAATTTCTCATTTCAATTATCAAAAACAATTTCCCAATGAATAAGAAATGCGCATAACAACCCAATTCGGTAAGAAACCCTAGTTAGGGAAAAAATAAGTACGTGCCTCCGGGAGCAGAATCAAGTCAGACGCATTGTGAAGCTCCTCGACAGTTAGCTCCTTCTTCGTCCCCACCATCACCGCCGCCGTAATGATCGATTTCAATCCGCCGCGAAATCGAGCATTCGACGGTACATCAATCCCTCTCCCTAGCAAGTACCAAGCGCGAGCTACTATCTAAATATTACAGTACATCCAACTGCCAGATACATACATACAGCAATATATGCGTATAGTAAAATAATGTATTTAGTTATTTTGTTTTCGACTCTTTATGATCTACTAAAAGTTCCGGGAATGAACGTTTTGTTCACGTACCAGATCAATCTCCCTCTTTTGTCTCTCTGGATTCCTTCTTTTGTGTGAGATTTCATGTGGAAATTTTATCTCCCTATATATATATTTTCTCGAAAAATTTAATAGATTCGTTTTCGTATTTTTTTGACCGAAAGGTGTAAGTTTCATTAATTCAAACTTCGAATACATCTGAGTGCATCAAGGATAAATCTCTGACCAGGAAGAACAGACAAAGAATACAGAGTGTTTGCTATTATTTTCATACTATAACCGTCTCTGACGGTATTGGATGGGCGCCATATAGACAAGTTAACACTAAACTGAGCCGTTCTATAGGCAAGGAAGGAAGACGGGGTTGAGAATGTGATACTGGAATTCATGCTCCGAAAATTGGCCAAGGAACTCAATAATAATAGTGGGAGGCAATACATGAATCGGGGTTCCTTCCTTGAAAAAATCTCTGATTATCTGCTCACTAGGCATTGAACCTGCAAAAAAAACTCAGATAAAATAAAAGTGACCCTCTCGATTAGCCAGATCCATACTTTTCAAAGGGTTCGAGGTGGTTGCGGTGGTGGTGGCCAGGGAGAAGGACGCGTCGGCATCGGCTGTAGGAACGAGGACGGCGGAAGCGACAACAGAGACAACGACGACAGCAAAGACAGCGATGACATCAAAGACGGTGGCGGCTGCATCATCAGATACGGCTGCTTCAGAGACGGAAACCACCGGAGTCGCAGAGGAGGAATGTGTCGTTAGTGACGGGAGGAGGCCAACGTCGCGGTGGCTAGCGGCGCCTCGAAAGCAACCCTAAGAGAAAAAAACTTCACAGGATCCACAGGGGAGGTGCAAGGGAGAGGATGTATAAACGAGAGAAGCATAACCATGGCATAGGCCATGGAAATAACCATGACCATAGCCATGGCTTTTTGGGGGAGGCGACATAGCT
>JAYMTN010002210.1:0-11411 GCA_036897425.1 Erodium trifolium | reverse complement strand
CCTCTTCTTCTCATTTCCAATCATCAAAATTTAATGTCTGTCGTTATAGGGTACCAATCAACTGATCTCAAGAGGGTCGACTGTAGAGTGACAGAGAAGATGTGACAATTCAATTGTGATAGTAAATATATATAGGGTAGAAAGTGAAACGTAATAATTAATAAATATATTTAATTTTTCTTATTTAGTAACCTATCGGGCCGGGTCTGGGCCGGGTATTATCAATCCCGAGCCCGGCCCAGGCCCGGCTAAAAGCCCAGACAAACAGGACGGGTCGGGCCAGCTTGTGAAAATACCCGGGCCCGACCCGATTTTTTCGGGCCGGGCAGATCGGGTCCCCATCGGGTCCGGGCCCTATTGCCATCCCTAGTTTTATATCAAAATTAATGTGTCGCCCTCGGGTGACCTAGCGGTCTATTGGCCCTACTCCAGTTATCTTTTGCTTTAGTTAGCCTTCATGGCTCTCAGGTTCTATACGTCCGAGACGTTACTATAGTTACATGGTTATTGTGTTTGACCCGTCAAGACTCCCAAACATGTACTAACTCCTTTTATTGAAATGAAAGTTGCATTTACTCAAACAAAAAAAACTTTTTCATAGTTATATATGAGGAGTACTTTCATCACTAAACCACACATAAGGTGAATTTAAAGAACAAAAAATATAAAATATATGACAACAAATTTATTATACTTTTAATTTTAAGACCAACGAAATATTGATAACAAATTTATTATACTTTTAATTTTAAGACCAATAAAATATATTATGATAAATTTATTATATTTTTAATTGGGTTTGTATTAAGGTTGTGTTATTATGAAGTATTTGATAAGGATGAAACGACGAAATCATATTCACACGAGGTGGAGAAAACATGTGCTCTCCTCGGAGATGACCTCGTTCTTTCCGGCTTCAGTTTGGTACTACAGCTCCGTCTACATGGCGTCCATCCCCCTCCTCCTCCTCTGTCATTTCGTTGCACACAAGAGTCGTCACTACCAAATCCCCAACTTTTCCGATTTTTCCAATCTCACCTGCAAGTCCCAACCACATGACCACGCTGCCAATCTTACATGCTATTTCTTTTGATCGTCTCCCGCCGTGTCTGAAGCCGCCGCCAATGCGTCCTCCTCCCTGGCCTCCACCACCGCACTTTCCTCGACCACTCACTCGATTATGGATCTGGCTAATCGAGTGAGTCTTTTTTTATTTTATCTAGTTTCATCTTTGCATGGTCAATGACTAGTGAGCAGAGAATCAATGATTTTTCCGGGGAGGGAACCCCGATTCACGTATATCCTCCTAATACAACTGATGTAGTTCAAGCTCGGTCACTTCTCCCCGTCGATGCAGCGTTTAGGCACTACCTTGATCAGGACTTCCAGATTCGTTTGCCTCCCTTCGAAACTGATGATAGTAGGTTCGGTCGTACTCTACAGAGTATGCAACGTTTAGGCAATACCTTGAGCATCCATTGTCAGTTTCGTCATAGTTTAGTTTTAACCTGTCTATATGGCGCCTCATCCAATATCGTCAGTGACGGTTATATTATGAAAAGAATATCGAACAATTGCGTTCTTTGTTTGTTCTTCGTGGTTAGGGATTTATCCTTAATGCACTCCGATGTAGTTACAAGTCTAAATTAATAAAATTGCACCTTTTAGTAAAAAAAAAAAACAAAAGAGTTATTATGCTAGTATTCAGACTTGTATGATGTATCTGGTATTTAGTCGAATGTCTGCAGCTAGATCCTAAAAACAAGAGATACTTAATTTTTCATTTTAAATTGAACACAAATTTTAAACGTGGCAGCTTGGAAGAGTATTAGTTTGATCAAAGTCGCTACCGCAGACGATAACTACTCCCTATCGTCCTCCTAATTTATTGAACCTTGAACGGAAATGTTTGAGCCCTCAAAATACCGAAATGACCTCAACCTCCATAGATCCGTTATCATCAAACTTCCCAGAAAGTTTCGATTTTTCTCTGTAACCCTAAGCCCTGATAATCCATTTCTTTTCCAGAAGATCGTAATCCTAAAATTTCTGTGCTTTTCAATGCATTAATCTCGCTGGATGATCCGTTTCACTCTGATCCTTCGCATTCCCGACGTGTGCGGCTCAGTTTTGCGTTCTAGTAATTCGAACCAGTTCTAAACGGGTCTCCGTTCGTGATTGTGGCAATGCATATGGGTATTTGATTTGGGGTCGCCGTCGTGAAAATGGGTTCGGGTCTGAAGCAATGGGAATCGGACCCTTTGTTCTCTGCAGCCGAAGTTGTGCAAGACTCGGCAGACAGGTCAGTAATTTTTCTCGACCTGTTCGATTCGCTCGATTTCTGTAGATAAATTATATCTCGTGGGTTTCTTCATCATTGAGCTGAATTTGCCTCAGAATTGAAGTTTCTGGGTGGAGATTTTACATTTTTCTTCATTCTCAAATTTGCCATCACTAGAATTGTCTTCTGTTAGATAGAAATGGTTATGTATGTACTCTATGGGAATCTGGGCTCAGCTTGTTTGTATGATTTTAGATAATATATTTAGTTGGACTTGGAAATGGCAGCATTGGTTTGAGAATTTCATTGCAAAGTTCTCTTTGAATTATGTTTGAGAAGTTCCTGTTGAAGTTAGAAGGAGCTTAAGAGAAAGAATATAATGTATACATTTAGTCACTTATCTTCGGGTATCAGCTTGAATGTTTTGCTTGGACATGAATCAACGTTGCAAGATGGATTTGTATTTCAGAATCTCAAGTTAGATCTTCTGGGTTGCCTATTCGGGCCATTTTTTAATGAACTTGCAAACTCACTTTAGAATCACTGTAATTTATTTTTTCCGCCTTAATATGTAGGATGGACTCGGTGTTCCGCCTTCTGTTGCATGAGTTGAGTCTTGTTCAAGATGACCATCCAGATCCAAAGCTGCTCACATCTATAGATTATCATAGGCGGGATCTGGCAACTTCGCTTGAAACTGCAAAATGGCAGGTACTTTTAAGGGATATCTGCAACAACAACAAAAAAACCCTGAAGTATTCATTTTTTGCAACGTGTAGCCATCTTTGATAATTACAAAAAAAGTACACTGACCTTGTCTTTTTGTTGCAATTTGTGCAAACATTACGATTTTTCTCTTACATTGCAATTTTTATTTTAAAAAGAACAGGTAAAAAAACAAAAAATCCAAATTATTACATCCCTTAATTTTCTTCCTTTTTGTACTGTACAAAGCGTAATAAATTTAATGATATGAAATTTTGGGTTTTTTGTTCGATAATTATTATTTTTATTTGAATTTCCAAGGGTAAAGTCATCATTTCTATACATATGCATACAAAGTGTGACAAAAAGACAAATTCAAGGCACTTTTTGCAATTATCTAAGAGAGGGCTACAAGTTGCAAAAAGTGAATACCTCAGGGTATTTTTTTTTTCTGCAATTATCCCTACTTTTGATGACATTATAAAATCTTCAATTTTAGTGTTGCCCATTTAAATGCTTATCTTTCTTCCTTTTTTTTGCTCATAAACCAGTTAGAAGATTTTGAAAGAGCTTTCAACTTGTCAACATTATCCAGCAAGTCACAAATGAGGGAAGATGTGATCTTCAGACACAAGCAGTTTGTGAGAGCTATCAGAGAACAGATAGTTCATGTTGAAAAATGTTTGGAGGACTCAAAACTTGGGTATCGTATGCATAACACAGACTTAAATGAACAAGACAGAGATGGGTTGGCATTGTTTCTTTCAGGAGGAAACCGTGTGGAACACTTTGATCGCCATGATTCAGACAATAATATCTTGAGAAGGTTTCTTGATCCAACCACAGCTTCTACTTCAAAAGATGTCATTTGTGAAATAGTTGAGGTCAAAAGCAGAGAAGTTGGGAACCTGAACGTGAGGAGCGCTGTGCATAGCAGTGTAAGTTCTGATAGCAACTTGAGGCATGTGGGTTCTCACTCTTCTACAAGACTAGGTTTAGATGTTCTTCAAGAGGCCTCTTGTGATACACAAGGTGGGGACGGTAGCTGGGATCTAGAAGCTCATGGGTCCAAACCTAAGAGCTTCTCTGATGATAAGAAGCTGAGAATGTACAACAGTAGAAACAACCTCTTTGGTTTCTTCAGCAACATATGGAGTACATATGGCAGTAGAGTTGCAAGAACATATAGAAAGAAGTTGAAAGATGGAGAAGAGCAGAGGCACTCTCCTTCCTACGTTGATGCTAACCCTGCTGGAAAGGTGATTTTAACACTACACTGTATCAAAACTTTGTTTTCGGGAGGATATAATTTTATGTTGACCACATGGGACATTTATGTATGGGTTAATGGCAGATACCTATTGCGTACTATACGTCTTTTGCATATAACTATTTCTGACTTTAGACTTATACATCTAGCTACCTAAACTTTCAAAAATTGACAGATAGCTCTTTTTAGCCAAAAATGACGAAAGTGCCCTTGACCCTACTCTCAAAAGACTCCATAACTACCAAAAGCATTTTATTATATGTAGAAAAAGGTTGAGTATATGTAAAAAGTCTCCTTAAAAGATAGAACTATTAAAAAGTCGAAAAAATAGTATTTTGGGAGATTAGGGTCAAGGGCATTTAAGTCATTTTTGACAAGAAAAAAGAAAAGAAGAAGTGCTATTTTGTATTGTTTTTTGAAAGTTTAAGTAGCTGTAAATAACGTTTTAAAGTTGAGGATAGCTATGTGCAAAAGACTTATTGTACGCAATAGCTATCTGCAATTAGCCCTTTATATATCTTCTAATTTGTAGTTGATTAGTCTCCCAAAGACCTGTCATTGAGTATTAGTGGTTAAGACACCTCAGAGCATTGCATCAGGGCAAATAGGAAAAATGGAAGCTATGTTTTCATGAGGATATATTGGGCAAATAAGAAAAAGGGAAGCTATGTTTTCTATGACAGGGTCATTGTTTGGCAATACGTTTAGCTTCTGCAAATAGGAGGTTCTACCGATTGTGCTATGGGGTCTTAAGGAAGACTATGCTCCAGTTTCAGTCCCTCAGAGCAAGATGGCAGAGGTCTCCATATAATGCTCTGGCTAGTAATGGTTGTTCCATGGTATTGACATTATGCGCCCTCATAATGCTTGGTGAGCACATAACCTTTATCGATGATTTTCTAGAGATTTTATTTTCTAATCGTATTATCGTTAAGATGAGTAGATAGATAAGAAGCTTCACTTTCATGTTGAATACTGAGTATTTACGACAATTAAATGATGTGAAGTCGTTGGTTCTGATCTCCAAACCTGTGTTTATTGTTGATAAAAAAGGGGCAAGCGATCTTTGAGTCTCAAATACACACGGTAAAGGTGAGGGATTATCAGTGACACAATATGTCACCTTTTGTTATTCATCAAATAAACCACAGATTCCGTTGATTTTGTTCCATAAATCCACTGATAAATGAGAAAACTGACAGTGTAATCCTGATAAAACCATCACCTATTCAGCATGAGTCCGGGGGTTTTGATTAATAACGAAAGGTGACAATTTGATACATGTTAGAAGATGTATATCTATATCTTCATTACATTTGCTTGTATTGTTCATAATATTGTGGGATCATCTTTATGGATACTAATGTTCTTTCACTGTGCATATATTGCAGTGATCATGATGCCCTATATCACCTACACCTAGGCCATTTATGAGTATAATATTCTGATTCTGCGGCAGATCTTCATTCTTGAATCTTGGTCTGAAAACAAATGTTTGTTAAAGGAACTGCAAACACCTGTTTGTGATTGAGTTTGTAATTAATTGGCCATTTGATCTAATTACTATTTCTTATATAAATGCATCATTTATATAATGTTCAATTTCTTCTTTTCCCTCCAAACTTCTGCCGAGATACAGAATCTTAGTTTATAACAATTAGAACTTAAGAAACATAAATAACATCTGATTGGTGAATCATTATCCATTCCCTTGAATTTTGAATATGACCAATGGTTCATAAATTAATTTTATTTCAATTTAATGCTTGTACCATTCCAAATTAAATTTAAATAAAAATATAGGAAGAAATGTAAAAATAAAGATATCCTGAATTATGACAGAAAAGTAGCCTTTACCTTTTTCTTGCAAATTGTATAAACTTAAAGATATACCCTTACAATTTCGATTTAAAAAAATGAGTCGAAAACAAAAAAAAATTACTTCTCATATCTCCTAATTTTCTTCCTCTTTGTTACAGAGTAAGAATTTTAAAGGAAATAAAAAAATAGATTTTTTTTCTTTAATTATTATTTTTAGAAATTAAAATTTTCAAGGGTAAAATGATTATTTTCAACCAAATTTATACAAAATGGAACAAAAGACAAGTTTATGACATTTTTTTACAATTATCAAAAAAGAGGACTACAAGTTACAAAAAGTAAATACCTCAAGGTACTTTTTTGCAATTATCCCTAAAATATGTATATTGGGGATCAAACTGATATACTATGACTAAATTGGAGCAAAATAAATAGACTAAACTGAAACAAAATAGTATACTTGAAAACTATACTGAAATAAAACATAATTTATGAGTGACTACTTTAGAACATATAAACTGCAATCCAAAAAAACAGTCATCACTCTTTATTTCAGATCAAAATATACATTTACAGTCTTCAAATAATATTATGAACAAAGACGATATAGCATGAAGATTCCAGCCTTCCACAGTTAAAGATCACAAGAACTAAGTATAGAGTAAACAAAATCTACCTAACCTTGCTGTTGACTGAAAAAGTATAGACAATCAAACTATTCAATCTCGCGGAATCGCCTATCCCATTCTCGGGCCTCATAGTCTTGATCAAGCAAGTCCTTTTCAGTACTGTAGACAATTCGATCCTGTCCTATGAACGTTTTCTGAGCCATGTCCCGGGCACTAAGGAGCTGAACACATTGTACAAGCAAGACATAAGTGTTTGACCCATATTTTACAACTAACAAATGTCAAGTACGGGATATCTACATTCACTATAAAGAGAATACCTTCCGTCTCAATGTAAGATCTGGGGATCCAAGGGCTTTTGCTAACTGTGCCCTTGCTTTGTTCCTCTTCTCTATCTTTGCATTCTTTTGGCTGACCAAGAACCATCGTATCAAAGGAATTGCAAAGAAAGAAACAGCATATATCTGCAAAGAGTACACACAGTACTATTAAAGAAAATGATCTATCCCTTACTCAGAAATTGGCAATTTATTTGAGGATTGAAACAACATAGCACACCTGAAGTATAGGAAATATGCCAGCAACAAGCGAAACGAAGCCTGTTGGTCTAAAAATAAAATCCCTACGGTGAAGATAGAAGTGAGTACACTGGACATATTGAGTAAAGCAACCAACTTGCAAGTCAAAGTTAAGGAAGACCAACCTTAACAAGGCTCCAAGAATAATAACCCCAGTTAGATTAAGTGCACCTAATCCAATGACCATTGCTCTTTCTGATGCACTAGTTTTACTGTCAAATAAACAATTACCATATGATGAGACACGACAAATTGTGTAATTTCCTATACAAGAGTTAAGAAGATAATAACATAAATGAATAACCTGAACTCCCATCTTTTCTCCCTGAAAAACTTCTCAGTATCTCCAACCAAATCAGCCCGTCTTCTCCCCACATATTCCTTCCTTCCACTCTCCCTAGAAGAAGCTGTGCGCTGTAGCGATGGGAACCGATACAAGATATTTCCCTGCAATGGACATAGTTTGAGCATATAATTATCAGGTCATAAACAACATATTTTCCTACCATTTGTTTCATGAATTTATAAGGATGTAAAGTTTGGAGGAGTCTTCAAGAAAGTATTCAAATTATAAGGGAAAGTAGGTCACATGACCATCTCTAAATACTTATCATACCTCTTCATCTATTTTTGGTTGACCTTCAAAGCGTAGAAGGACGGGTAAGATATATGATTCGTCTTCCTGCAGCCAACGACACAAAGTCATAAGGTATCACAAGAAAATAAGAATGAAATGTAGTTGCAGGGATAATCTTAATGACTTCCAAGATTCAATAGGTCATAAACTGATTAACAGGCTCAAGTGATAGGATAAAATCAAAACTCAATTAATTTACTCATTATACTTGTTGCCAAGAGGAGGAAGGCAGGAATTAGAATAATAATAAGAATAATATTATCGTGTGTATAAGGATTTTAATTCAACAATAAAATGTGTAGGGTTGCCAAAAATATTTTTGCTATGTTAATTCTAGACGTACCGTATCTTTAATATCTACATCAAGGTAAGGAGCAAGCTCTTCAGCTGTAACAACACCACCATTAGAAGTTATGTGTTTTCCAATCTGCAAAGACAATTCATTATTCGTTTCCCTGCAACTCTATGAGTTTTTTTGCACAAGAATAGCTGGAGCTGAGTTAAGAGCTACGAGGATAAAGATAAATAATAAGATATACTAAACTCTACTTTATCAATTTACTACTATCAATCAAAACTTTCACAAAAGATATCTACCCTTGAAAAACACTCTGCTAAAGGAAACATGAATAGAACTGCTTGCATCTATGTTAATATGACCCTCTCTGTTACAGAATGATCACTAACGGTGAAATGAGATATAAAAAAAAATTGTCAGTTATACAAATAAATGAGTCCAACTATCACACCAATATTGTAGTTCGAGTTATTTAGCTATAACAATTGAATGCCGCATATGAATATAGGATACATAAAATAGAAGCAGCCATTGTAAGGCTTATACATGTACAAAAATGGTTCTGCCCAAATGTCAAAGAAATATTTTAATTCAAATAGTAATCCAATGCAATGAGATATGAAGTTCCTATTTATAAAGTTTTATAAAATTCATACGGGCAATCACACAGGCAGAAACATGCATTGGCTGGACAAGTGATAAAACAAAAGGTTCTAAAATTATATCCCATGAAGAAAACTAAAATGTTGAGAGCAACGGACCACTGAATTCAGTGCTCGAATATTACCAACTTCCACCTTTCTTCTTCAAGTCCTTGATTTGGATCGCCATCCCCAAATACAAATGAGAAAACCTGCAAGATAGTCAGCATAAGATGTATGAATAACCAAACATAACATGCTATATAACTCAGTTTTCCACATACAGATTCAATGAAATTCATTCCTTCATCATCCCTTTGTATACGTCGCCTCCTGTTGTAGTTTGGATCCCAGTACCTTTGTGAAATAAAATAAGGCTGAGAGTAAGACTCTCAAATTTAGCAAAATTCAAGGCTGACAAGTACATTAAACCAGCTGAGTTGACTATAGAGAAGCTCAAAACGACATGCATAAAACTCAAGATCCAATTAAGTTGGCACTGAACAATTAATGTTCTTCCAGCTGGCATAGCTAAAAAGAGGCATTTCATTCTCAACTCACACAGCCAGTTACAAATAAAGTCTAGTGGTGTCACAAAAGAAAGCACGAGAACTCCATCGGGCATTAACCCACAGTGTTTCTAAGATGTCCAATTACTTGAAACATAAATATAAAACCCTATGAACAACTAGAACCCATTAAGCAACCAGTGAGAGTCTTTAACTACTTGGCTACCATAAAGCATCTCTATAGCTTGTCAACAGTCTTATCAGTATGGGAGCCACTAACTGAAAATTATTGGCTTGAAGTGGATTAACCGCTTAGAGCCAATAACCCAAGGATTTCTACCTAGTGTGATTTGAAACAAAGAAGGAGATGTATCAATTCAAGAGTTTTCACCAGAACATGTCAGTGGGACTGAAGTAAAAATTAAATCCTGAATCATACGATCTTCCACGCCTTCCTCGGTTATCATCCTCACTGCCAGCGAGAGAGAAATCATAAGTCAATTCACCACTAAAAAAGATCACATAACATAAATTGTAAAAAAAAGAAGGCAGAGATTAATTCAAAGCAACATCTAAAGTAGAAAGTCGAGGCAAGGACTCAAGGAACCACATCAACAGATACCTTCTGCTTGATGAAACAAGGGCAATAATTGTAGTGTAAACAATAACAATTGAGGCAATCAGTGCAGTCCCAAAGGAAACTCTCATTACATACTCAGCAGCAGCCTGTCAAAAGATGGCTGGAGTCAACCAAGGGCCACAACAAATGATGACAAACACATAAAGGGGCGACTTGTCGACTACCCTTACCTTTCCCTTTTCAAGAACAGGTTCCAGCTTTATCCTAAATGATTTTGCTGCAAGTCTGGACCTATAATCCTTGGGGAATACATAGAGAACATCCCCCTCATCCGAAACCTGTTGAGACCATCTTGAAAGCAATCCCATTCACGAAATCAAGAGCTTCAATAAGCCCATCCATATATTTACAGAGCATACATACAACTAACATGTACATACTTTCACTTCCTGGGCACAAACACTACTGATTCTAAAACAGCAAATTTTACCACAACAAAATGTTCACTCCAAAATGATCATTCATAAACCAAATGGACACATGCATGTACAAAAATGTACAAAAGTGATAAGAAAGTACCTCCAGGAAGCCGTCTGTATCAGCCGCAAGAGCCTGCAGTGCTTTCTGAGCTTCGTTAAGGTTGAGCCCGGCTCTGCTAGCCACATCTCCAATGGTGACCCTTCCTCCGGCAGCGTCAATGGCATCCATGGCGAGTTTCCTCACATCAGTACGCAGCTTATCACTCTCCACAGCACCTCCGGGCCTGATTCCGGCAGCCAAATCAATCCCAGAAGCTCCAACAACTGGGAGCAAAACCCTAGAATTTCCATTTCTGGGTAAGCTTCTGTGGTAAAGGGGTCTCTGGACAACGGGAAAGTAATTGGGGAATGTGGGCGAAAACGAAGGGATGGAAGAGATGATCGAGCGGGTAGAGAGACGAAGTTTGGGAGAGAAAGTGAAGCAGGTGGATATTGAGGCCATTGATGTATGCAATGCTTCACTTTCTGTAAATGAAGGAAGCTTTATGATGGTTCGGCCATGGAAGCAAGAGGAGAGAGATTTCGGCTCTTCTGGAGAGCTTTGTTTGCGAGTGTTGATGGAGCAGAGGTGAGAGGATCACGTTTTTTGAAATGACGTAAACACCCTCCAAATTTCGTCTGCTTAATAAATTTCTCAATCTAGAATCGAGGGATAAAAAAACGGAAAATTACACATAACCTACCCTACTTTCACGTTTTTATCACATCACCTCCTTAACTATTTTTCATAACATTTAACCCCCTTAACTTTTGTTTCTTTTCAGTTTAGTCCAACGTCATCCAAAAACAAACGGAAAAAAAACATGTGCAAGGCACATGCTACTATATTTTTTTAAAATACCTAAAATACCCTTAACTTTAACCTAATCTAATTTCACACCTTATCTCCCCCATATTTATCTGAACCACGCCTCCTCAATCCT
>JAYMTN010002209.1:0-11412 GCA_036897425.1 Erodium trifolium | reverse complement strand
ATCTGGCAGGGGCCATAAAGTCATCGCCCCACGTGAGTAGTCAATCGAATAACTTCCTTTTCACTTTTCAAAGTCGAATCGGCCCTCGCCCCGTTGCTCTAAATGAAACTGAAGCCTAAGGTTGGAGTTCTATACTTTTTGTAAAAGTATATTATGTACGAGAGGTGCAAGTGTATATATTATGTATATTTTAGGTTGTTTTTGTATTAATACTACAAAAGGCGGGCACTCGTGTCTCATTTCAAAATCTTCTTTGTATTGTTTCTCGTCCCTATTGTGAAAATCATAGCTCAAACCCATCTCGATTCGATCAAGAATATCGGGTCTCCGTTAAAGTTGAATTGGTTTACCATCCTCAATTAGAAATGAAAATTGATGTGGTTCCATAATGGCGGAGAGTTCTACTGAACAGGCGCGCAAGGAGGTAGTAGATGTATCAGTTGTTGTACATGCTTTGGGGGAATCGGTATTGCTCTCGGATGGCCAGAATAGTCAGTGGAAGGACGCCATACTCAAATCCCTGCCTCGTAAGGGCCAACCTTTTAAGAAATCGCCCGTACCTTGTAATCACGGTCCTATAGTTGTTTACAATTTTAGACCTGTAACCCGTTCCTTGAGTCGAAAACGTGTTGTCAAAACTGTACCATCGGGTTCAGACACGTGGAAACGGGTTGCTCTCAAGGCCCAAAACGCATCTCTGGAGCCTAAGGAGAGAAAGTTTTTGATGATCCAACTCTGATCTCGGATGATGAAGAATGGTGCGAGAATAACGGTTGATTCTTGGTGTTTTTTCGGACTTGTAATCCTTTGTTTCAAGACTTTTAGCTTCCGTAACTAAAGCTCTTTTATAATCGTGCCCCTGATTTTCAGACCTGGAGACCCTTTTCTTTTCGGAAACTATATCTCCTCTAGACAGAAAAAATGAAAATTTCTAGAAGCATGGCTTTTGACTTGTTAATCTTCCTTCATATCCCAATTGTGTTTTATATATTAATAAACGTCACATCTTGGAATTGTCCGTGCTAAAATAAAAATAAAAGATGTGATTTTGTTTTGTAACCTTCCCCAAATGCTAACTTGTCAGAAAGCTCCATTATCATTGACCTCACCACACCTGATTTATGCTTCTTCTTCAGCTATTTGTACCGTCTCCTATACATATATAAAACCACATATAACTACATATCTATACCCTCAAATCATCAATGGCCGATCACCAAAGAATCCACCCCGTCCATCACGACATCGAGGCCCGACCCACGTCTCCTCTGGTGCCCGCCGGAGCCACCAGTTCCGAGAAGGGCAACCCAACGGCTGCTTCACCGCCTTTCCACCGCACCATCCCGGTGTCCCACTCCCGACCGCCCAAAAGGCGAAGCTGCTGTTGCAAGTGCATATGCTGGACGATCACTCTCCTCGTACTCATCTCCGTCATCATCGCCGCGACTGTCGGGATCATGTTCCTCGTGTTCCGGCCGAAGCTGCCCGAGTTCTCCATCGACGGCTTGCGAATCACGCAGCTGACCCTCGGGAACGACGACACCATGTCGGCGACTTACTCCGTCAACATCACCACCGTGAACCCGAACAAGAAGATAGGAGTGTACTACGAGAGCGGGAGCCACGTCAGCGCGTGGTACAGAGGCGCCAAGCTGGCCCAGGGGTCGCTGCCCAAGTTCTACCAGGGCCACCGGAACACGACGGTGCTTGACCTGACGATGTCCGGACAGAACAGTAACGCGACGTCGCTGCTGGCGTCGCTGCAGCAGGATCAGCAGGCGACGGGGACGATCCCGTTGGGCCTGAGGGTTGACCAGCCGGTGAGGATCAAGCTCGGAGCGTTGAAATTGCCCAAAGTCAAGTTCCTGGCGAGGTGTAATCTGCAGGTGGACAACTTGTCAGCGAGTACGCCCATCAGGATTAGTAGTAGTACTTGTAAGTTCCGATTGAGATTATAGATATATTTATATTTATATTATTAGAATTTATGTATACATATATATGGTGGAGGATGATCCATAGTCATTGCCTCCCTGAGGATACACTGATTATTTTCCTGTATTTGATTTATTGTTTTTGGATCATTTATTTGAATAAAGGCCAATTTAGTTGGATTTAATCTATTACTTGTTGCAAATGTGTACAAAAAATTAAGGAACAAACCATATCATCCTTCAACATGTCCAACGAGTCTCTAGAGCTTACTTTGATCTTGATTGCATGGAATAACTTAATTTTCTCAGGAAAAGACATGTCATTGCATGGAATAACTTAATTTTCGCACGAAAAGACATGTCCTTGTTCATACATTTCAACAGGTGATTACAACCTAAAGGCCATGTAGTCAAACGTCATGCTATCGAGTTTGTCTTGGCGACGTTGGCCTTAAATTACAACCAAGAAAAAGAGAGGCCCAAAAGCTCGATAAATTGAAGACATGACCTTTGCAACCGATGATGAACCAAAAATCCGTCTGGTAATCTGCTGGCAGAAGCAAACACACAGAAATCAAGTATGAATTCAGTTTTAATTGAAAAGAGCATAAAGACCATTGCTTAAACTAAACAGCATTAATAACTACAAAGCACACAATAAATACATGGAGTGTTAAACGCGACCACCTATAATATTTGCCAACATTAAACACCTGTGTTTGTGTTTTTACCTGTATTAACGAGTAAGAAGACCATGAATAGAACCTGCTGTCCCTTTCCGCCTCCCCTGCACAATTTGGGAGAGAGCAAAACTATAAGGAATATTCTCTTTCAAGATTAGCTTAACATAAGACACACACCACTCACCTTTTCATTGTTAAATAAATCATCTGCAACAGCCTCCATTTGTTTTCGCTTTTTCTCTTCTTTCAAAGACTGAGCAATTTCTTCATTTCCATAATCAGAATCTCTATCATCAACAAATAGATTAGAATTAGAACACACCAAATTGAAAAATATTATGCACCTGAAATACAATTCGAGTAATCATATTGTGCTTAATTAGTGGATAGCTAGAACTTACTTGTAAGCATACTTTGCAAAGGGTATAAGATTGTGGAAGCTATTCCCAGATTGCGTATTTGTCTATCAAACCACAGATCGAGGAAAAAGAAAATTATTTACGTAACTTCAAAACAACATTTCATGTAAGGGGTAATGGCAAAAAAGTATCATGTACTATCAATTTTTTGCTGGTTTGGAACCCTTATCTTTAAATTGTTGCGGGTTGTGGCTCTGAACTTTTATTTTGTGTCAAATAGTCCTAAAATGACGATTTTGCCCTTGAAAATGAAATTTAAAAAGTAAAAAGCAAAAGTCCAGAATTTGATTGAATCAGTTAGGTTAGTAGAATGATAAAAAAAAATTATGGTAGTAGAATTTGAAAAAAAAAATTGATAAAGTGTATTTTTTTTACTTTTTTTAATTTAAAACTTCAAGGGTAAAATCGCCATTTTTGGAATAAATTGACACAGTACAAAAAATTTAAGTCCAAGGCCAGATCCCGCAACGAGCAAAAAATTATAATACATAATACTTTTTTTGACATGATCCCTTGATGTAAAGCAGACTTTAAACAGGCAAATCATGAACTAAATACGGACTGAAAATTACTGCATGCTTACCTTTCTGAAGCGCTTGAAATTCGGAACTTCGCTATTTGTTCTAGAGCTGATGGTAGCTGTTAGGTCAAGGTCTCTCACAATTAAATTTTGACAATAAATAACATCCAAGTTTCCGCTTTCAGACTCATCAACTTTGTTTGTTCTTGCTGTCATGGCACTGCTGCTATTCCTAAAGCTTGCAACATGGTTATCCTCTGATTTGGAAGCAGTAGGTTCCTTGGAGATTTCTACTTTCTTCACAACTTGAACGACTTCTTCAGTATCAATAGCATCTATTGCCTGTACTGATGTTGTTGTCTCCGCATCAGAATCAGCTACCACAGTCTCATCTGTAGAGCATGAAGATGAAACCACCACTGAAAAAAGAAAAGAAAAAAAAAATCAATAATAAAGATGATGCAGTTGTTAATTTGCTAAATGAAACCCAAACTAATAAAAAGAGACATAACACTACAAAACAAGAATCTTATAACATTACTTAATCCAGGTTTAAACACCAGAAAAAAAGAAAAGAAAAAAAAAACTGGTATATCCCAAGGTGTAACTCTAACACAGAAACACTAATCATCTATGAGCCACAATACATGTCAGCAATGCAAACCAGAAGTTCTCTGCTGTGCTTGCGTCTTTACTAAAGATGGATTTGCCAATGCACAAGTATATCTTGATTGCAATGAAAATGGAATCACAATCAAAAGAACAGCAACAAAAGAAAATCGGATACCGTATTGTTCAATTTGATATTACTTCAATTAACAAGCCAAATGGAAAACGGTGTACACTAAAACTTAACTAAAATGGAAAACGTAATTAGAAGTAAAATGCGTAAAGTTAGTAGGACAATAGGCAAATCCAAATATGGCGTACTTGAGTTATTAAGCAAGACAATAATCATCTTAGAGAAATCAAGGGTACTTACCAGGTGGTGATTTCAATATAGAAGGATCCAGATGTCCTGTCAGAATGGCACATATCAAATCCATCTCATACACTCTAGATAGAGAAACGAGTTTATTGTTGCCATCAAACTTTTCCTCTGATCCTATAGGAATAACACAAACCACTTGTCTATTTTCTTCATACTGCAAGGTATTACAAGTGAAATATGTCAAATAACAAGGCAGTCACAACCTATATCATCTCCTAGAGAACACCCTAAATGGCTGCACATATTAAGTTTGAAAATAATACTTATTCCACTGTCATATCTCACATCTGAATCTAATTAGTGGATATGCTTTTATAGGGATGAGTACAAGTGCTTTAATTTATTTGTTGACAAAAAAAGAAAGATGAACCTGATCCAGTTACAGATTTGGAGGAAGAACAATATGTTATTGTCAAAATGGAGTATGTTTCTACGAGGAGAAAGACACAAATTGATAAATCATAAAGTTTCCTCATCTTATTCTAATAGGAAGAACTGTAGACTTTGGGATGATATTGACTTAATGTATCATCTTTATTGAAATCAAAATATTTAATATATGGCTGTCAATTGGCAATTGCTGGTGCCATGTCATGCAAAGAAGCAAATATAACAAAACATCAAATAACCATGTAAATTTGCCTCTGTGAGTTATATACCACAAACAAATGTAAACTTCTTGTTATACAATGAAAAATCAAATGTAATAGGAGAGTCACATGCTTACTTGGCTATTTGAACAAAATCGTTGAAGGGAGAGAATCTTTGCACCACACATTTCCAACAGAGACTGCAACCTATCCCCAAATTTATACTGTAATAGGACAAAACAGATAAGAGTAAATGTCTATAGCAAACATTTCAAACAAGTTTATAGACGAGTGATGCTCTTCAGACATAAATGAAGCTACTGTGACAAATTTCTGAAGACATTGTACGAGTAATATAATTTCATAAGAGTATCTTCACATTCTATGAACACCATAAGATTTCATTTAGCTAGAAGTAACCATTAGGCATACTGAAGGAGATAACTAGTAGTTACTTACCACTTACTATCAATGGTTTAAACTTTAAACTTATATTTTTTTACTGTGGGCTGGTGTGTACATAAACTCGATAACAAGTCTAAGCGAAAAAAAAGTACAAGGGAATTGAATGAATACTATGTGCTGATCCAATGGAAGCACCGATAATAGTAAGCTTTACTAAAAGAAAAAATCCTTGAACTTCAGTCATGAAGAAACCAAAAGGTTACCATATGTGCTGATTCAATCACAAAGGTGTACCCATCGAAACAGTTTTCGCGAGTTTTAGGGTCTGCAAACTTGATTGATACTCCTTCCACCATCAATGTTGGAAGATGACTGAGAGAAGAGAGGAGATTAAGCATTTCTCAGTTAAGAAAGCCACTGATTGTGCAAGTAATTTTTATGAATAGAGAACATGTCCTAGTAGCAGACAGGTTAAATAACTTACTCATTGTAGCTGGGTATTTCAGTGCGTATCCGTTTTTCTGCAATATGCTAAATGAAATGCAACAATTAGTAACAACGCAGATAAATAGACCATGTAGTTTGTTTGAATAATGCTTCAGCATCATATTCGAAAAGTAGTTTCAACTTTAGAATTGACTATTAAGTGCAACTGGAAAGTGTTCCAACGTTTTAGAAAAAATGTAACCAAATCAGCAAAAAAACTAAGTAATAACAGAGACACAAAGAGAATCTGGATTCGCTATTAAATCGCTTTTGGTACTAGATTTGACTATAAATGACCTTTGATGATTGCAAAGATTGAAATAAAAAAAGATACTTCATAGTTAAAAAGTTCTATACATTTCCCTGCAGCACCTAAATTTTAAGTTTCCAAGTTGGTTCCACTAGTATACTTATTGTGTCCTATTAAAGACATGATATTCTGGCTTACAGGTAAAGATTTGAAGGGTTATGGTAGAATTATCCCCTGAAGGGTTTTCTAACCATTGGAACAGGAGGAATTGCATAGCTAACTTCAAAATTTACATACACATCAACCAAATAAGAAATACAAGAAAACGAGGGGAAAAAACCTCAGATGGAATTATCCGCATCACTTGAACAAACAAGATCTTTTAGTCTAATTGTTACTCCTATAAAATATCAATACCAATATATCTACCTCATGTAACCTGCATGAAGAAACCTATTGAAGCTACCATGGTGACAAAATACATGTTATTAAAGAAGACAAAAGTTGTTAATAGCAATAGATGATATTGGATGTCCATACCTCGATAAAACTATTAAAAACGATAGGTTTCTTTGCCAAAACAGCATCAAGTACATCTTCTTTCACTGGTGTAAGTTGATTGACAAGCACATGTGTGCACTCTTGATTCAAATCCTGAGTAACACGAGCACCTATGAAGACACTAAGATTATATATCTTTTTTATTAATGAGTAACATGAGGACACTTGTTCAAATAATCGGTGTATTGCATGCCAAACCTTAATAAATGTCAATATTATGCAATATGAAGCACACAGGTGGAAACACCATTATTGATTAAACTAACCAATAAACTTGTGAGCGATATACATTGTTTCCTCACTTACCAATGGATGAAGCTATGTCTTCAAGGTGTCGATCAACTTTTGAGCCACAGATAAAAAATATTAATGGGACAGAACCGACCCTGCCATGATTCAGTTACAGCCTTACAGGTCAATTAACTTGTTCACATAATACATGTTGACAATTCAGCAATGGTGTCATCTACCCTATCATTAAGAATTACTCTGAAGTAGCCGAGCAATTTGGGGAATATGCGTATCATGAGTGTCTAAATAAGTAGTCATTGTGTAAGACTTATACAGTACCTAAGATTCTTATACTCCACCATGAAAAATAAAATGCCACACACGTGGAAGGTAAAGACGCACATGACTTAGGTTACCTGTACAATGCATTACCGGTCCCAAATGAAACCACATCCCCATCTTCTAAAATTGCTTCTTTATTTGGGAACTCATGCACCTTTACCTTTGTTCCATCAATCCTGGTGATAAGTGTCCCATACTTTGAACAATCTTTTATCCGAACTTTGGAGGATGCATTGCAATGTTTGTCTAAAACATGATTTACATCAACAACTATCTCCGCATGGATCCGAGAAACACCTTTGTCTTTATTAACAATTATTTCGCAACCTAAAACAAAAGGACCTTAAATCAATTCCCCACATAAAAACTTCAAACTGTCACAAAATGTAACATATCCTACCCAATTTCAAATTCAAAACAAACGATAAAATTGAACCCAATTTCCAGTTTCGGAAGAACATAAATCGGAGTACCTTTTCGACCCACTTTGTAGGACCCTTTTGCAGATATATAGTAACTGTCTTCACCTGTTACGCGAATCAAACCCATCAGCATGAACAACCCAAACTCAAGAACATTGGCGTCGGGACAAACTAAAAGAAGACATGGTGTCTTACCTGGCAACGGATCGACTGAGAAAATGCCCCAAACCATGTTTCGGAATGGCTTGAAGTTCTGGAGATGGCCTCTTTTGCTTGCCTTGGAGTATTGGAGAAGGAAGTGGACCGAGTGGTGCTGCACAACAGTAAAATAGTGTCGCTCCCAGTTGTGAACTGAGGTCGGGCTGTAGCCTGTAGCGGGAAGATTGATGTCGTTTAGGGCTTTATATGGCGATTAAAGTACTTGTCGTTTTACCATCGAATGTTACGACCTGTAGTTGGAAGTCTATCTAACAACCCCCCAGCTAGGGGTGGGGGTTGGCCGGGGCCCAATAATATTTCTCTTATCCGTAACCCAAACCGGGAGGATGGGTTATCTAAAATTCATAACTGACGCCGCATCGGGTTCCAACGGGTAATTTGGAAACCGACCGTCACGGACCTGACCGGTTACGGTTTTTAACCGTCTCGTTGAGCTTTCTTTTGGGCATGCAATTAAAGCCCAACATAAAAAGAAAACATTAATTTATTTTGAATATTCCCAAAATTATTTATAATTCATAGATTTTTGGTGGTTAAGACTTAAGAAAGAGAGTGTGTACAAAACTAAATCCATATATCCAAAACAATAGATATTGAGAAGTACAAATAAGAATAAAAAGACGAACAGATAAATCAATAATAAAAGGAAAGAGGCGGCAGCAAAACATGGAGAAAGAGAGGTTAGATTCGTGAGTTGTGTTGGTTAGAGTGTTATGTATGTATTTATAGGGAAATATGGAACACTAGAGTTAAGTGTGGGAGCAGCCCAATACAAATTAAAACATTCTAGGCTTTGATTTAGGAAGCCCAATAAGAACATAAATATAATAGGTTTATAAAATAAAAGTCGTTGGTCGGTCTTTTACCGGTTCAGCATATTAAAAATCGGGCCCCACTCGAAATACCATCGGTTTGGTAGTTTTTTAACCGTGACAATCATCGGTGACACCTATTTCGGGTTTATCTGGGACGGTCCGTTTATGGTGATGGTCGGATTTTTGCCCAGTCTACCCCGAATAACATTGCACTGTTACTTGTACCCTCTTAAAGCATCTCCATTCATAACCATTTTGTTGGTTAAAATGAGGAGGTGAAATAATAATAATAAAAAACTAATAAATTTCTGTATCCGTCAGTTGATACAAATTGTTTTTGCAGTCACGAGCCTGAAATAGAGAGGCTGAAAGGACATTTTCTTCACTTTTTGTATCCGCCAGCGGATAGAGCCGTCTGTAAGCTTATCGACATTGTTATCCACCAGCTATCCATCGGTGTTTCGCTTCTATCCGCCGACGTTTCCCCTCCGTCAATGCCTATCCGCCAGCAGATGCCTATCCGCCAGCGTTTCGCCATCGATTAGAGATGATTTCTATAAAGTATATTTAACTTAATATGAGTATGTAGTCACTAACAAACAAAAGGAGAAAATGTTAGGCGGCATCATGTCTTCTCCTCCGCCGTCGCTTGGCTTATGTGGGTGATCAATCACGTTACCTTTGGTGATTGATAACCATGGATACTTCATGTGTTCTTTCCATAGCATGGTTCGTACAATGTTAGTGCATTTTTGGTTGTTTGTAGGTTTTAACCGACGACGAAATGTGGGTGTCCGAAGACAATGGGTTTGATCCCTGGTGGTGATGGGTGCGACACCATGGGGACGAGGACCCGTGTCTTGGTCTCGGCTAGCTAGATTGGTCATGTGGGAGAGAAAGGAACGACCCAACCGAGGGTTACGAGGCCATTAACAGCGGCCCATGGCGACGATGCGGGGCAATGCGATATTCCTCCGTCGAATGATGTCATGTCGGTTCCGGTCTCGGCGTTTGTTGGTGGAATGATGTGTTCGGGTGGTCGGCCATAGGTGGTGGCGGGCGTTGCAGAACAGCGAGACGTCTTTGGTCGAGGCGACGTCGGGGTGATCTCGGACGGGTAAGGCGACGACGATAGCAGTGACGAAGGACAGAGTGGAGGCAGCGAGAATAGTCGTTTGGTGCTTCGATCCACAAATGTTGTTTTGTTTGACTACAGTGTGTACATGTACCGTAAGGACTTGGTTCTCAATCATCGACATGAGGTACTTGTCTACTGTTAGTGCTCGGACGATCACTGGTCAAATGCGAATCATGAGCATTGACTTAGAGGGGCCTATGGGGTCCAATGGATTGACAGTCCAACCGGCGAGGGGCAGATGGCACCCTTGCCTCGATCAATGAGGACTTTGTGGTTCAATGGGGGGTCTGCCGGTAATACCGCCTCACTGGACGTCGGTTGGCATCGGTTCCACCAAGTACCGACGCAATATTCTCCAATCAGATCAAGAACCAACATTTTTGTTTTTACAGACTCTCATTATCATCAAAAGGGGGACGACATCAGCTGGTTCTTTGGGAGGATGCTTAGTCCATTTGAGCCATCTCGATCCCTGGTCACAAGACTGCCCAAATTGTCACTCTCGGGCTTTAGCAACTGTTTTAGTGCTCTCGACCGCTTACGCAGTATTCTCCGAGAGCACAGTTCAAAGTCGATTGATGCCTATTCTAACCATAGGGCTCACTCGGTCTTACCCCACAGTCTTCAGTCGTTGTTCCGACTGCCTCGGTCGTTATCGCAACATTCTCCTATCGACACCTTTGAAGCACTTCGGTGAAAGTATTTTTTTCAATTTCGTAGTTGTTCCACGATGTGTGTTTTTTTTATTTGTTTTCCTTGCAGTTATTTCAATTGGTTGTTGTCTCTCCTAAGTGACCCATTTTGGTTCAGTTCCTCTAGAGATTTCCTTTTATTAATATATTGTTCTTGTTGCCCGCTCAAAAAACAAAAGGAAAAAGATTTACTATGCAAACCACAAACCCGTATGTATATTGTTGGGTTTTAATTAAAAATTAAAATTTACAAAAATGAACTGGAAATTGTGATGATAAATCGATCCATAAGTTTGAATTAAAATCTCATAACTTTCGCATCATGGCCTTTTATACAGAATTCATTAGGGATTATTGTCTGTTGATTGAATAATTAATATATATTTTTACTAAAATTATTAAATAATGAATTAAAACATAAATATAACAAATAAAACCAATAAATAATATTGACTACTAACTAATAAAATATTTAAATTAAACTAAATAAAAAGAAAATCTAAGTAATTGTTCTTTTAGGGTTCTCTCTCTTCTATCGTTGACACCCTGCACAACGTCTCTATCGTCACCGGTTTATTCCGTACTCACCACATCCCCCGTCCGGCCCCATCAATGCCGCTCACCTTCCCGTCGATCCACGTGATGACGTTTGGTCCCGAGAAAGCTTCCCCTCGTTGAGTCCCTAGATGATTGACGTCGCTAGGCTCGAGATTG
>JAYMTN010002208.1:0-11413 GCA_036897425.1 Erodium trifolium | reverse complement strand
AAAATCCATGTTATAAATATGAGATTGTTGATTTCAATCTTCGCATTTTTTATTAGTATTGATTTTTTTATCAGCAAAAATATTGAGAGTTCAAGCCTTGAAAAATCAGGGCAAGAGCGAGAATATGATTCCTCATATACAAGTTACAGACACAAGCGTCATGAGCAGAAACAACATAACAAGGGAGGGTCTAACATATGCCTATACCCTGAATTAACAAAAATGAAGAGCATCAAGTGAAATAAAGAAACAAAGACGGTCTGTAAATCGAGATAAAACATCCATGAAGAGCCGAAAACGACCAAACCCGGGCCTTGGGCCCGTTGGGCTGAAACCAAGCCCAACCAAAAGAGAACAACCCTAGAAGACAAGACTTCATCCAAGTCGTTGCTCCAGAGCCGAACTATCACGAACCGAAGACGAAGCCATAACCACCGCCACAAAATTCTTAGCACCAAAGAGCACCCCCAAGACCAACACCACCGGATAAAGAACAAGGCTTAACTTCAGAGTTTGTCGCCGGACAAACGAGAGGATGAACCGAACCCAACGGACGATAGTGAGCAACGGCTTACTCACCCCACTGATAAACTAGACCAAAATTTTAATCAAAAAGTAATGTTTTTAGTTTTAGGTACTTTGTTTTATTTGTTCTCTGCTGTAATTCTGTCACTTTATGTTGTGATGTGATTCCTTTTTACTTTAACTTAATCTTATATTATACATGTTTTAAAACCAATTTGGATTCAAATATCGTATTAAAAATATATATAAGAAAATCTGTTTGAACAGTGTATGAATCCAATGAGCATGTGATACCTCCATTTACTAGTACTTTTTTGGTTTCATCACTTGACTAATCAAGCATAAAGTCCCAACACTCCAAAAGTCACATCAACCTCAAAATCTTGTATTGATTTTGCCTGATTACTTTCAACCCAAAATCCCCATTGAAACACGCACACACAATCTCCTCAAAACCAAGAATCAACCACCAAAAATAGATTAATTAACCAATTAATTAAGTATATCAGAGCAAGGAGCAGATACATTGTACACAACGTGAAACAACAACACCCCAAAAACATGACTAAAATTTAAAAAAAAGAAGAAAGAAGAAGAGGTGATTAGGAGCCTCGGACAGTGAAATTGTACCAACCAACCCAAGTCATTGCCGTATCACACTTCGAAACCACATTCTCAGGATTCATGCAGCAAAATCAATACAGATTCAGCGCATTTCTTTTAATATAATTCTAATGTAAAAACCAGTTCTATCATATGTCTATTTGGATAAGTTGATTTGACCACCCATGTCTTTTTTTTTTTGATTTTTTTGAAAGGCAGATGAAGTTTATTAAACCGTCAAGAACCAGAGATTGATTCAAGAAGAAAGAGGCTAAGCCTCACAAACATTTTTTTTATGATTAAAGGGTGCGTTATTATTAATTAGGATTTACAATTATAACCGACTGTATCAGAGACAACTCTCTGATTATGAAGAACATGCAAAAAAACAATAATGTTCGCTATTCTTTTCATACTATAATTGTCTATGACTGGTATTGGATTGTGTGCCATATAGGCAAGCTAAAACGAAACTATGGCGAAGCTGACTACGGTTGCTTAAGGTTCTGCCTAAACACTGCATGCTCTGTAGAGTGCGACCGAACCTGCTATCATCCTCTTCAAAGGGAGACACAACTCTTCCCAGGGACCCTCCCAGAGACAGTCCCTAGAGCACAAGTCCTTGAATCTCTGCGTACTAGTTTTTGACCCTGCAAAAAAGAAATCAGATAAAAAAACTCACTCGATTAGCCAAATCCAGAATCGGGGTCAAGGAGGGTGTGATGGTGGAGGCCAGGGAGAAGGACATGCCAACGGCAGCTTTAGAGATGGCAGCGGGGGCTTCAGAAGCGGCGACGGATGCGGTCGTAGAGACGACGACGGAGGCTTCAGAGAATTGCTGCTGAGATCAATCGGGGAAGAGGCAGTAGCAGGCGAGAACCCCCCAAAAAAAATTGGGAAAGGACCAGGTGATGTTGACGACAGCATAATCGTGGTGATGGGAGTTGGGGTGAGATTGGGGAAGATGGGGAGGATGGGGATTGGGTAGTGATGGCTCTTGTGGGCAGCGGACGATCAGGAGAGGATGAAGGGGATGGACGCCATATCGACGAAAAAGTAGTACCGAAATGAGGCCGGGAGGAGCGACGTCGGCCTTGGGGAGAAGCCGCTGTCTGGGCTAGAGATTCGAAAACCCTAGCAGACCACCCATGTCTTGTAGTATTAGGAGATTGTAAAATAAATATAATACACTTTTTTATTTACCATTCATGTTATTAATAATTTTTATAAATCCGAGTTTTCTATCTTTATAATTTAACATTTAATTTAGTTCTTAGTTTGTATCATATGGACTGACTGCTCATTTTCCCCCGCCACAGAGATAAGCTTCTCTAAGTTCTAAATTAGACCTTTGTCAAAGTAAAGCAGGGCACCCAACCATCTCCACTGTACCCTATGGCACACAAGAGCGAGTGGCGCCATAAAATCTAAGATGAGAAGTTCCTGTTCTAGCGCTAGAGAGAGAACTAGGTCTCGTGTAGTTTTTTTTTTTGAAACGAGGACAATATAATTTTATTAATCATAATAGTAAATATAAACATAACTCGGGTCCCAGACCCTGAGCTCAAATATAATGATGTAACCCCCGTAGGGATTTTTGGCGAACTGGACCCGTATTGGTGATCGCTTTTTGTTAGCTGATCTTGAATAACCAAAGATCAATACACGAGCGAAATAAACAACTACCAATTATGCGATGCCAGTTCATCCGACTCCCGTGACTTTCGTACTGGGACGTTCTGGTATTGCCAATTCGTCATCTTGATTGGCCCAAATCTTTGGTGCGGAGGAAGGCGCATGCGCCCAGAGCTCCAGATGTGACTTCACCAATACTTCACACAGAAGCAAGTTGATCATCATCGATTCGACCCACAAAGAGCCGTCCAGTCTCGAGGTGACCGAATTTAGGTATCGTGGAACCAGCGGCCTGTCAAGCGTCGAAATACCCGACGTTGGGTACCAAGTTGATCATCATCCACTTCTTATTAGTGCAATAGTAGTATTATACTTGTGTGAATTTAATGCAATGCATGTAATATATATACTAATTCATGCAAACAAATTAGGTGGCAACACCAAATCGATATCCAATCAAATTAAAAAAAATGGATAAAAAAGTGGATGGCTGTACAAGTTGGTAAATTAGGGCTGGTACATGTTATGTTTTTAGGTTATGGTATATATTAGATAAACGTGTATATAGGTTAGGATAGCCTAATGTAATTAACATATTTTCAAACTTGAAAAGTAATTATTGGCAAAAACGGTAGAGGGAACCCTACGCCCCGGCTATTCTCTTCTGCGCCATAATGTTTGCTCCACCGTCCCTGTGCTCTGTCGCGCCGCCTGCACCTCTGACATTTCATCTGCTGCCTTGTCAATCACAGTTGACTCCCCTACCACCACCGACTATGGTTTTTGTGAAACCGGAGCGTAGCAGGAGAGTACATAGGAGACCCTCGGCCTTCGTTCTATGCACATCGTGATGCCCACCTGCACGCTCCTCGTTGATGGCAGGCGTCCGGCCACCGAACTGGATCCCTGGGCCATCCATGTCCACCCTTCATCAACCGTTTACCGAATTTCGCCTTCGGGCTCCTTCTCTACCCACCTGTCATCCTCAGCATGCCGGCCTTCACCCTCGGCTTTAGTGTACTATGATTTACACCACCACGATCATTTAGAAGCAAGAAACAAGGGTGGTGTTAGGGCTTCCGGTGATCCGCCCATGACCTCTGGTGCCTCCTGAACCGACCAGACCTTTGGTCCCTCGCGGTCGAAACTTCATCTCCCCTTTCCTCCCGCAATGGCGGACTCGTCACCCACGGACGAATGTCCCTATCTATTCTCATGGTTGGGCGTTCTCTCAAGCCTCTTCCATGTTCCGTGGTCAGGCTTTCGCTCAGTCGAGGGGGCTTATTCTGCCAAGCCCTCGCTGCCAAGGAAATATGCATTGCATGAGGCAGAAACAAGGGTTAGAGAGGCACATCCGTTCTTAGCCACAACTATTTCCACCACCACCATACACAAATCCAAACCCTATAACCACTATTCCACCACCGACATTTTTCTCACAATTACTCACACCTCAATATTTGCAGAGCAACAGAAACACCACACCTTACCTACACCAACATCCTTACCCTTACCTGCCAAACCAAACAAGAGGTCCAATTTCAGGATCCTCAATGTCAAATTCCCTCCATCCCATGGCTCTAATGTCAGAGGATGGTTGAGAAAGACAACTCTATATTTTTCTTATTGTGACATTCCTAAAGATCAAAAAGTGAGATTAACTTCCATATACTTTTTCGGTGATGCTGATTGTTGGTATACTGAGTATTGTTTGGGTCATAGATTGGTCTTTTGGGATCGATTTTGTTATGACCTTATGCGGAAATTCGAGTCCATGAGACATGAGGACATTCATATCAATTTCCATCACCTGAAACAAATAGAGGGTATGTCTAGAATTATGAGCACAAGTTCACTGAGCTCAAAATTCTGATGCATTACAAGTATCCATACATTGTTGAGGAGTACTTTATCTCTCACTTCATTGATAGATTGATCCCTAATTTGAGAGCTGGTGTTCAACTCTTGGGTCCTAGATCACTCTCTTATGTCATGTTTATGGCCAGGCAAGAAGACATTAGACTCAAACCCTATCAAGCAGCATTGCAATCCACATACTCCAAAAAAAAGAGCAATTTCATTCCAAGGACACAATTAAACTACTCTCCCCAAAATCAAACTCCACATACAAACCCACTTGTTTCCGAGAGGAATAGCCTATGCTACACTTGTCCTATCAAGTACGACGAAGATCATGTACCATCCCTTTAAAAGGTTGTCTTTAAATGGTCACCAAATCAAACAATATTTCACATTTTTCAGCATCGATCAAGACTCTAGCAGTAACCAAGAACGATCTAACAAATACGAGGAGAGTCTCTCAATTCTCTTCTAAGCCTAAGACTACAAAATCAGTAGGATAGATAAATCCACCTATCTTAACCAACACATTTTCTACGGCACGTCTAGGACTATTTCTAATTCGATGGTGTTATTCTTTTCCGAGTCTCAACTTTCTAAACACATAAAGCAACACAAGATCTATTTGCTCTTATATCACATACGTTTTATCCGACGGACCTAATACGAGATCTTATCCGGACCGAGTATGAGACCCTATCCTGTGTTGATGATCGGTGAGTGCACGCTCATGTCCGGCAGTTAGCCACATCTCCTTGCTTCTCCATGTTTTTTACATCGGCAACGGTCAATGTTCATAGTGACCATCGAATCTTGGATTGTTGATTGCACATATTTTTCTGAGGTTTCCATTACTCACTTCTTGATCTCACAGACACTCCTTTTTACCCTCCATTACGCAAACTCTGAAATAAAATGAAAATAGGAAAAACTCCGGGTACTAACTATTCCCGACTTGTACATCTCAAGAACTTGTTGTTGACTTATTTGTCGATTAGATCAGGCCCCTAGACTTATCGTAATTACCGTTGGGGAAGATCGACAGAGTACGGAAGCGAATTTCTACTTTCCCCTCTTTGTAGATTTAAGATGGGCACAATAAATAGTAAAGTAGAGTAAGAACACACACCAATTTTACGTGGAAAACCCAAATCGGGAAAAACCACGGTGGACCTCAGTCCGAAAGTTCTTCACTATATGTGAGATTACAAAGGATTCTCTCTAGACTCGACTAAAGGATGACTCACAAATTCTCACTCTCTCAAGTGGCTCACTTTCTCTCTTCAAGAGGAACTCACAATTTGCTCTCAATGTTGGATGATCAAGTCTCTCCCAAATGCATCTATTTATACTACTAAATGGGAGGTTCTAGAGAGAGCACTTCTAAATATCTCCAACACATTCTAGCACCTTCCATCTATTTCCAACATATGCTAGAATGTGTAGTAAAATCTAGAGTTCTCTAACACACTCTTTAAAGTGTGGTAGGATGTAGAATTCTCCAACATATTCTAGAAGATGAAATCTTCTAGAATTTGGGCTTCAAGTTGGACTTCACATTTTATGGGCTTCCCTAATTATGGAGGAATACCCAACACAATACCATTTTATACAATGTTGTTTACAAATAAAATGTGTTTTGTTGTATTTGTGGTTTTGGTAATGTTTGTAATATATTTTATCTCTACGGTGAGCATTCAAATGAACATAGGTATGTTTGGCAGCGGGGTCACGAGCAATATCCCTAATTCTTTTTAGGCTATACGATGAGCATTGAATAGAACATTATTGTATCTGTGAGCCACTACTTTGATTGAGATATTTTTTTTAATCTTTTGTATGATACATGATTTATCTGTTACAGCACGCATAAGAAGTAAAATCGCTTATCTCCGTCCAAGAATCTTCGGGTGAGTTTTATGCGTTTGAATGTCATTTTTCCTGAATCTATCCCATTGTGCGGTTTAGTTCCAACTTTGTGGTGATTGGCATGTATGTGGATTGTTTTTCTGTGGTTTGAATTTTGTGTTTTACAGCGATGGATTTGATTTTAATGCTTTTGAGTTAGGTTTGGAGCTCTTTTGGTTGATGTTGTTCTTACCGTATATTACTTCTTTATTCTTTTGGATTGACTATGCTTTCCTTTTATTGCCTTACACTACTAATGTTTTTGAAACTCATATTCTGCTAATTCTTGGATATAGTCATTTTAAGTGAATTCTGGGGTACATGAAATAGGGATTTTTATGAAGTTTAAAGTTTGTGACCTTGTGATCTGCATTACCGGCCCATCAATTATTTCGAAAGGATGTTCAGACAATTATGCTAGAAGCCCTCGCCGGTAGTGAGAATGAACTCGCAAAGCTGTTGGGCACTGTTTGGAGGATCCAACACTTGCAGAGTGGCCAAAAAGTAAGATTACCAAGAATCATAATCGCAACAGTTACTGTGCATGGATGCACTTTTATTGATGTTTCGTTTTAAGGTTGTGTTTAACTCTACTCTTATTTTTTCCTGTTGTTAATGCAAATGATTACCTCACATTTTGTGGCATTCTTGGTAATGAGGTGATCCTGAGATTATAAGAAGGTTTAAAATAAATAGGATTAGGGTAGAATGTATGTGCTACGTTAAAAAACTCAGTACGTAAGCAACATAATTTTTGTTTTATATTTTTATTTAAGTTCCTCAATTTTTTTCTCAGATTCAGATCCAGCTTAACTTAAGCTAGAAAAAAGATTATGAAAATCCCAAACAGATGTTGCTGAAAATGGCCACCAGCTAGTTAGCACAATATCTAAACGGCCCACTATCAGGCCCAATGATCTAAACGGCCCATGTTCAACACAAAACACATTTATCCACAACCCCAACAAAGGTAGCAAAACTTGCATATTCATTAATGGCTAAAACATTAACAAAAAGTAGACATAATAAAACCTACTACTAGCACTGAAAGACCCTTCCCTTTTTTCTGGTACATCAGATAGATTGTACATTCAGAAAGCACAAACTTCACCGCACTGCGCCCTCTTATCTCCGGCGACAAGCGGTGTCCCTGGGTCCAGCTTGTCTTGCCAACTGAACAAGCGCCATGAAACAATCAGCCAGTGATATTTTCATTAGGGAGATTAACGGCAATAACCTTTACTATGATTACCTGAAAATAAGCTTCAAGCTTCTTTCTAAGTGTTGCATATTCTCTCTTGAGTTGCTGGAAAGTCCTCATGCACCTGCTTCGATCGACCCATTTAGTTTTATATTTCATAATGACTTTCAGATCACATATCTAAGTATGTCTAACTAAAGGAATCTACATAAATAAGGTTGTTGCATATACAAAAGTAAAAGGTTTCTCCGAACCTCAAAAGAACAGGAGCGATATATAAAAAAAGGCTTTGTTGCTAAACCACACTTTTATTAAAATCATATTTCATGCTAAACCGAATTACTTTGACCTTAATGAATGCCATTAATCTAAAATTGATGACAAGTTGAGCCTGTGAGAGGAATTTGGATTCTTACCCTTCTGCACTTCCAGCTCTGCAGTATTCCCTGAACTGTGTACACTCAGCCTTCACCTTTTTGGCTCCAATGCTGAACCAATCCAATAATAAATTATTAGTAACAAACTAATGTTGTGCCAAAAGGCAACACAGAGAATATACTTGCCACCATGAACCTTAATCTTCTATTCTCAATTTTTTTAATACCTTGAGCTACTTCCCTTGAACTGATGCATGTAGTTATCCAACTTATCAAAATCAAGAGGTCCTCTTCCCCTGCATTTACATTACATAAATATGTAATTATAGTTCAAGATTAACCACAAATTTATGACAAACAATGACATATAAACGATATATTAGGAAAGTTGACGAGAAAAACTAGGCTTACAATGCTTGCTCTATGCTATGAATTAGCCTAGACGAGTCTCTGTAATACAATGTGACAACCTCCTCCACAAAATTTGGGTTTGCGTCATCCTGCAGCTCCTCCAATTGGATGAATTGTTCATCCAGAAATCCCTGCAAAACTATCATACTTACTCTTCCTTGCAAGATCATACTATATACAGTCTTTGAAGAACATTTATAAGCTTTATGCACTGGAAAGCCTTTCCTGTTGCTTAAGTGGTCAAAATAAGGTGTGGGTCTTTCTTGGCAGTGTTAAGCTAGAAAATGAAAACTGAAATCCCCTTGAGGCCGACTATTTTGTCCATAAGACTGCATACCTGATCAAAGAGGGATTGTCTTATTAGAGCAACTTGTCTGCGCACCTGCTGGCTTCTCTCCATTTTGATGATGGTTAGCAGAGAGAATTTATCAAGAAGCCGAGAAAACAGAAAGTTTCTTAAAACTTTAGAGCTCTGGTTGATGAAATGATATGCAATATGGTAAGAACAAGGAGGGTTTATATAGCAGAGACTAGGCAGTGACAGATAGTTTGTATGTGGACACGTTGGTGTGTATTGGAGAAAAAACGATCACTACAGCGTTACACAGAGTATTAATAATCTAGAAAGAAAACAATGCAAATAAAAAAAATGCATATATCATGATGTAATTGGGTTTTGGCAATCAATTTGATTCTGACAGACAAATGTCAGAATTATTAATCATTTATATCATATCATCTTCAACTATATTCACCAACTCATGCATGCAGATTCTATATACTTCTTTCTTTCTTTAGTGAAATGGCTATATACCTGTATGTAGCGTCTTATTTACTCTATCCTCTCTGAAATGATTCTCTCCATAATTACATTATTGTCATTATTATATATACATATATGCCAGAAGCCAAAATGAAAAGAAAATGGATCATCTAAGATGACACAACAAAAAAGAAAGTTTTGATTCATCAAATGATATGACTTCACTCATTTTGCATACTTTTTATTTGTTTTTACTTTCATTTCCGGTACAGATGTCTGAATAGCAATACACTAATACTCAGTTATGGGATGTTTTTTATACTACCAAGATACTTTACCAACCTAAGTTGGACAAAGTGGTAAAGAGCTCCTTTCTACATAAGGGAGGTCTTGAGTTCAAACCCTGGTACATTCAATTAGATTAGGAATTGCCAATAAAAGAAACAAGAGGCTTGTGTCAGTTCACTGAAATACTGCCCTTCCTATTTGGCATTTCTTTCGACATTTATAGGATCCAAATGAGTCTTAACTCGCTGCATATACCATATATTTTCATTAGCGTCTAACATACTGCTCTTACTGATAATGACATGTAAACAGCTGCTAAATTATTAGTTCTACAAGTCTTTTCCGGTTCTAGCTTGAAGATTGTTCTCATTTACCAACTGTGATTACAGATAAACAACTTCAATACTTCATTTATCCCCTTCTACCTAAATAAGGTAAAGATTCATGATGATGGAGAATACCGGAAACTTTTGGAAATATGCTTTGTTCCAATATCTTGCTACTTTCACCGATATTATCAAGTGTGGACGTTAAAAAAATATGATACTAAAGGAGGAGAAAAATATCAAGGGTAACTAATTTTTATTGCTACACACAGGAAGCATTGAACACACCTCCCCACAGGAATAATCTACAAATCCACAAGTACGTTATAGAACTCTTTTATGCTACACTAATAGGATCAGAAATTTTAGATTCAAAGATTTTGTTTACGTAATTGTAAATATATAAATTTTAGGGCGGTCACTTTTGGTAATATTTTCAAATTGAAAACTTGATATTCTCACTTTCTCAATGGGCCATTACTTTCATATTCACACACTTTTATTTTTTTAATGTTTTCTTCTATCAACAGTAGTTCCAAACATATTTGAACTCAAAACCTCTTTACTAGCTAATTTAGAGAACAGTTTAGTTGTATTGCATCCGTACTTAACCATGGTGCTTCATCTACTAACAAGACCTCAGCAACAGTGATATGATTTGAGGAAAGAAGATATAACGTATGGGTATACTTGATAAGACACTGGTTTCGTAATGGCAATGGCATTTTCCAGTCCCTGCAAGATCAAATGTTTGATCACACTCACATCAGGGTCCCCCACCATGGCAAAAATCAAGAGCTCAGATATTCTTGTACAGGAGTCAACTATCCCCTCTCCTATTGGTTGAGTGCCACAGAGGCACAGAGGATGATCCTCTTTTATGCCCATCTTTGGTTTGGGTTAGAGGTGGTCTTTCTCAGTGCTCAATCATATATGGGTCTTGTCAAAACTGTACACTATTCAGATACATATTTTGTTATGTTCTTTCCAATATCAAGTGTTAATGCATTGTATACCTACACGACTCCGAGTTAAGTTTTATTAGTGACTCAATCCCAACGGAAAAATCTGAACAAGCTAATGTGAAAAGTGACGTCTCTTAATTTATAAAAAAGATGACTTAATTTTTATTATATGGAGTACCGGAGTGATTCAACCTAAAAGTTTAAGTCATTAGGTGAAAGATCCAATCAGTATAATCTTCATCTGTCGATATAGAGCAGGGAGGAAGCACAAATGTGCCACAAACCCAATAACAAACCAAAATTTGATACCGTGTTGAACTTTTTCCAACTCAAAATCTTAAGCTATTAAGAGGAGGATCAACTAAATCCAGAATTTGTAAATAAGAGACATTTTAACAGTCATCTATCATTGGTAGACTCATTAGACAATTGTATGAGGAACTTAGAATCAACCTTTTTGCAATTTTAGGTTTAGAAAAAGAGAAATTGTTTTAAGGGTGAGAAATGAGAAAAACGTTCTCATTCAACTTGTATTGACTATACACAAGGAA
>JAYMTN010002207.1:0-11416 GCA_036897425.1 Erodium trifolium | reverse complement strand
AAAATAAACCTAAACCCTAAACATACTAAATGTAAATATCTTAAACATATTATTCTCATATTCATGCTCTAAATCACCACTTGTCATCTTTAACTGAATTTAAATCTAACTAATAATCAATAATTGAACTTAAATCCAATTAAAGGACTTACCTTGGTTTTCTGTGATCGAGAATAAGACGGTCTCGCAAGGTCTTGGAGAGAAGGTAGGAGGTTACACTCGAAGAGAACGTAAGAGGCAGCACTCAGAAAGGATGTTGGAGAGTGCTCGGAGATGAGGCTAAAGGGAAAGAGGAGAAAATGTCGGATGAGATGATGAGGCTCAGGGTTGCTGTAAGGGAGTCGATACGAAGGAGTGGTGGAGAGAACGCGTTCTAGGGGTCTCGTGGTTGCCTGAGTCGGGGCTGTCAGCAAGGTTGTAGGACTTTTGGTTCAGAAAATGTTTTCGCGCAAGAGATAAGAATGATATGTTCTAAGTGTTTTGACCTCAGTAGGTATTTTACCGACGAAATTGTAGCATCAACCAAGACGTCTACTTGCTTGACAAACTAAATTTTTTGGCCAAGTGCATTGTGCCGATTAACTTAAACATCGTCCTTTATTTTCCCTCGTTGTGATGGGATTTGAAAATCAGGAACACTCACCATAAGTATTGAAGTATAAACTTTCCTAATCATATCACCAATTTCATATTAATGAGTGTTGGGATTTTGATGTTTGGAGGCTCGCCAACAACGTGGTAGTGCGGCTTCTCAATGACATAAGGATGGCGCTAGTGTAAACGATGACGACCTATAGGAATATCAACAACCGTTTAGCTCTTGAAAGGCCACATGATATGGTTATGGTAACTATGTAACATGCATCGAAACCTCTGGATTTTAATAATTATAGGGAGCCGGATTATGGAAGCATCACAAGGGTTCAAAGCTAGAGAGGGGCAGCGACAATCAGGGTTCAGGCCTTTAGGGATCGTGCGTCTACCATGTGGCTTTCCATCCGTAGCAATGCTATGGCTTTCCTATGCTGTGGTGGTACAATACGTTGTGTTTGTGGTAACCTAGCTCCTTGAGGTTGCGTTGGGAGGGATTTTCAACATCACGACGGTACAAATTTCTCCCACTATGTTGGTTATATACCTCGATATGCGTCGAATCAAGGGAAGCATAAAGCTAGGTCATTGCAGACTAGGCGATGAATCTTAATGGATTGGGACAGAAAATCTAACGCTATTAGGGGATAAATGTTTACAGACACGATTTGAAAGAAAAAGGATGGAGTCAAAACCACTAGCTCTGAGCCCCATAGATTCACCAAGCGGACCGACGATTAAGTATGCGATGAAGGTGCAACATGTGAGGGGTGGGAAACTCCCTCGCTTATCCAAATGATAACTTTAGGAGTATCTGACTAGATGGATACCTACCAGTCACCCAACCCAAGGTCGAGTCGGCCCCATAAGGTATCATGTCAACTTCTGACACGTTATTTGGTTTTCATCAAGCTTTTAACTAACGAGGTCTCATAACTACCCGAGGGAAGATGCCAAAAAATGTTCATCAAATCGAGAGGATAGTTCATTTGCACCTAACCAGTTCAACAGAGAAGGGTCGGCCAAGCCTCTTACCCAAGTCATAGGTATTTGTGACCTCGTCCATCTCGACATCCGAGCTGGGATGCACCCACTAGAATCTTAGAGCCACCCCTGCGTGGTGCCTCTTATACAAGTCACAAGTCTTCGCCTCTACAGACCCTACCCCAGGCGAGGAAGCCATAAATCCCGGGGTGGACCACAAGTTCCCCGAGGGAAGGTAAGGGCCGCAAAAACCTCATGTTGAGGTATACGCTGTTCTCGGGGTGCCATCCACTTCGTCCGAAGGAGTTGCTCCGTGTTCAACCTTAGAAGGGATCGGAGGGAGTCGTCAAATAAGACCTCTTTCCGTCCCACTCCTAGGAGACGGACCTGTCAGCTCCTGATGCGATGGTTGAGTCTTCCACACCGCCAAAAAAGCTTGTAAGTCGCTCGTATTGGAGGTCGATGTTAGTGGGCTCTTTATAGCCCGGGAAATAGAGACGGATCCGTCGTTCGGATGGCCTTTCAGTATACAAGCTAACCCGGAACAATAGGTAGTCGTCCCAACACCGATGAAGCGGTATTGGTGCCAAGAGGACATAGATTCCCAAGGTGTTGGCGAGAAGCGAACAGATGGAGGCTGTCTAAGTATCCCCCGAGACATTGAACGCCCGAACTTCAATATTCATGAACTAGAACAGGATCGTACTCGGTTGCACACATATGAGTAAGGGAACCAGATCAACAGGTAACCACTGAATCCCCACGGACCACGGTTTCAGATGTACTTCATCGTTGTGCTGATCGGGAAGTAGAATGCAACTACCTCCTTATATTGGCATCCGACCTCCATCTCGTGCACCTTCCATCCCTTTACCATGACCCAGAGAGCATGTGTGGATTACAGGCAACATCTACCTTTATCCGACCGGCCATCTCATATCGATACTTTCTATTTGTTGTTGCCGGAACGGCCTCTGCGGGGACCATCACACCACATCCTCATCATCATCTTCACCCGCCAATGAGAACACCCAAAATGGCCCTAGAAGGTCTCCACAATTGTCAAATACAATGAGGCATCCAACAGCGGGGGTCACGGCCTTGTGCTTTCCTTCGAGATGATCGGCTTTCCTAGTGCACGACCACAGGATCTGTGGCTGCAGACGTCCCCGTGTCTGCATGTGATCACCAGTTGCTGGAAATGCCCCAATAGGAGATCAGGGAGGACTACCCGTCCCTAAGTAGCTATGGGGACGACAAGTGGCCAGTGGAATGATTGGTCCGCGTGGTGGACCATAGGGCCGAGGCGTAGTTAGAGTGTGACGGATGAGAAGAGTTGAGAAGGAGAGTGGTTTGTAGGGTGGTGGCAAGAGTTCTCGAACAGGGTAAAGGACTGTTGGAGGCTGCAAGAGTGGCCGAGATGGTAACTTGGTAGGAGGAAGACGCCATGCCTTGGGAGGAGGAAGAAAGCATAGGCGGCGATGGGGGAAACCCTTATTTCAGAAAAAAGTCACTATTAGTCTCATATACTCTCGTATTATAATGAATTAATAATACGCAAATAATCTCTAATTTATATTCCTACCTATAATTTTTTTAGTGAACAATAAACCAAGTTTTATCTTTATAAATGTCTTCTCAGATTTTATAAGCATAACTATGAAATTTTATTAATTCGAGAAACGAAATAACAAACTGATCATACAATCGTAGAAATGATTGTAAAGGACGAGTTGAGGTTCCGGGGCGGCCATAATACTAATCCTATAGTGAAATACCTTGTACTACCAGGGAAAACATTAGGGGTGAATATCTATTCTCTCCGTGGTTGGCGCAATTGATCTAGAAGTCTTTCCATGTCTCAACTTAAACAGGCATGTGGGTCCAAGGAGTATGGTAGTGAAAGGAGGAGGCTGGAGGACGTCTAGTATCCGTCCACTGAGGGCCGGGATGTGGCTCCTCTAGGAAACCCTTGTGGCGCCCGAAAGTTCTCATGGGAACTAGGAGGCTGTTTGGCAGGCTTTGCTTCCACCACATTGGGGCCAGTTTCCCTAGACGGGATACGGCCGTTTCTGCCATAAAGGCGATGTACGTAAGCTCTTATTCCGGTAGAGGGGCTGATTGTAGATCATTCCCCGACGCCTGTCGTGATGTTATTCATCCCCCGAGCAACCCTCTGAACCCTAAAGCTTCCTCGTTGATCCCGTATTTCATATGGTGGGTACATACGAGAACGTACAACCACTGCTGTACGGATGTGAAACAACATGATTTGTGGTCTTGGTGCCTCCTGGTTGTTCCCTGTTGGCCCTCCAACGCTGATTTCCTCTTTCTCCATGAGTTCATCTTGATGGATCGGTCTCCATGGGTATGTTTTCAAGAGAGGCAGTCACGATCGTTCGTTGGGTGACCAGTCGGGTTGGCTCCTTGTGGTCAGGGTTGGGTGGCCCCATGGGTCTCACACGGCGCCGAGGCCATGATTGATTTCGGTCTCCTCTGTGGTGGACATACAGCGATGGAGCAGTCGGATGAGGTCGTCCCGATGGATGATCCCACATCGACATAGTCGCATCAAAGGGTAACCATTGGAGGGGCGGGACGGTTTCCTCCCAATCGTGGTTTCTCCAGAACGACGTCATCTCCCTTGGAGTAGTCATGGGCATGAGATTCCTTATCAGAAAGTAGGTTAGGCCGGTGGAAAGGAGATGGTGGCACAAGTTCGATGTGGGGGCAGCTCTATCGTCCGAAACCAAGGTTTAGCGTGGAGAGAGGCCGCACGACCAGCTGAAAGGCAAGGGACATGCATGGTAGTGATTTGATGAAACCATGATGACTGGATCTCTTTGGAGCGGAGACGGAAATGAGAGGAAGAGAGGGTCAATTTGAAAATTCTCTATTAAGTCGAATTTGATAGACAAAACGGCTATGTCTTCTCAGTTAAAACTGAGAAGACCCGTATACACTAAAAAATTATAATGCAAAAAGATAAACGGAAAGACAAATGAATATCAATGAATCGTGTCATTGACTGCGTCCAACGACTTTGCGATATTAAATATATGAAGTTATCAAAATTCATACACGCTTGTCAATAATGGCTCATCCAAACATAATTAATACCTAATATATAATTTATAAAATCCTCGAAACGGTAACACTGGTAAGGCACGAGCAGAAGCATGACCATCATTTATTTACAGTGCCATGGGTCACACATTCTTTACTTTTAACTGCTACATTTTTCTTTCATTTTTAGAAGAAACTTCACTGCTAATTATTTAGATATTAAATACAAGAATAAATTGGCAAAAAACAAACCTTTGAGAACAAAGACACATTATCCTTAGTCGGATCCGAAGGCAAAAGACTGTGACAGGTTATACGGAAAAGACCTTAAACCACTCGCTGTGACTGAGAGCATCTACAACGTATGACTGCTGTACGCGACTCAAGATTCGTGATTTATGGTTCAGTGAGTCGGAAATCGTGAATCGCGCCGTTGTGGTTACACTTAACGTGCGATTCGCAGTTCGTGACTCATTAAACCATAAACTCCGAACCGCGAGTCGCGAGTCGCTTTTCGCAATTACGAACCGTAAGTCGCGATCAACCAATCAGGTCCCGCTATATGTCCTTTCAGTTTTAATATTTATTAAATTTTAATTCAGTTCTTAAAAAATCTAAACTTGAATTTATGCAAACGGTGTTCATAATTTGAAAATGTATAGTCATTAGGTTCATATTGTTCTAAAAATATTATTTATCTTCTTTGATCACAAAAAAAAAACATTGATTTTGATAAATTGACAAAACGAACAAAAACCCAGGATCCACTCAGAACCATAAATCCCACAGTGAACCTCACCACTGTGGAGTACAATTATCTAAGGGGTTCAAATTCACTATTTTGCCCTGTCAAACATTATGAACCTCGAACTTCAACGTTGTACGTGCTCTAAGAAACTCAAAGTACAAAGAAAACGATTATAAAAAATGTGAAAGTACCATAGTACTTCATACATGTGACTTTTAACGAACGAAACCACCCCAGAAATGGACGCATAAAAAGGAGAATTAGGGCTTAGCAATGCCTGTTTTGAGAGTTCCTAAGAAACACGAATTGCATGTACACCTTCATGGGGCGCAACGCCAGCACCACAATCAACCATAGTCCAGCGATGACGAATCCACCACCGGAAAAGAAATTCCCCAGACCACGTGACCCAAGCTTTCACCGGAAACCCGAGGATCTACATCATCGCTGGCCAGCACCATGAAAAACGATGATGTCCTAGGCCCAAAGTGAATCCAGGACTAGTGAAAAGCAGTCACGGAAGCTAAGGACTAAAGGAAGTGTAGGAGTTAGGGAGGGTAAGGGGGAAACACTCACCTAAGAAATGGTAGCCAGTAATCGTAAAGCAGATCCAACAAGAGGCCTTCCGAACCGAACAATTTCGACAGCCCAACACCTACGGCGGAACCCCGAACCACAACTAGGAATCGGAGAAGGGAGCTTCGAACCACGAGCGGTAACGCGAGAGCAACACAACCTGTGTAGGCGAGTAAAACCGGTGATAAGAGCGCTAGATCTGGGGAGGGAAAGGAAGACACGTGTCGTCAACGGAGGGCCAGGAGCGAAACTCGGGCACATCTACGACCATCAATGGGAGGAGGTTGAAAAGCGTCCCACTCCAGATCTGAGCCGAGACACCCACAGACTATAGTTAACCTCGCGACGAGAAAAAGTAAGAACAGGAAACTCGTCGGCAACCAAAATCAGAACAAGATTTATAGCCATCGACTCCAGGAAAAGGGAGGAAAACTTCCCACGGACAGATCTAAGCCCGAAAGTCGGCCTGAGACGCAGGATAAACGGCGAGAAGAGGGAAAATAAAGGTGAAAAGAGGAAGGAAGAGGAAGTATGGTCAAGGTAAAGCGAGAGAGATAAATGAGAAGAGGGAGTCACCGTCAACCGGCCAACCACAAGGGCCAACTAGTCGACGACGACCAAGGAAACGTCAGATCTAGGGTTCTCTGTTTTAGAGGGAGTGATAAAAAAACCTATTGTATTACGCAATATTTTATGCTTATATTAAACAAAAATATATTCAAATACATATGCCTCGAGACTCTATCAACCATTTCGTACACATACCATGATTACTTAAATGTCAACTATTTCGTACACATAATATGATGACTTAAATGTCAAATGAATAACTGAGTGGTGAATACCTTTTTACATTTCAACCCTTTTTGAGGTTATAGATTTAAATTCCGATAGGTATATTTATTTGAGAATAAACATAAATGATGAGTTAAACTAGGTTAAAGTAGAATATTTTTATATTTTTCTCTCATAAAAAATGAATGACTACAAACACTACAAAAAGGTTTGATTATTCCTCTTCCTTTTTCCTGGCAAAAAGATGGTTTTAGGAAAGCTGTATGCCACCGCAACACTCTCCAAAGTCGGTTCTTTTCATCCACACATTTGTATGTTTCAATTTTACTTCATCCCAATTCTTATAAAACTTTGCTAACAGTTTTAAATATCCTCTGATTAAATGCTTTAGGAAATTAGACAATTATCTAATTATCATGTAAAAGTATTCTCATATATGTATTAAATCCTCGATTTTAACATAAAGTAGTATGATTACGTGGAAAGAGGCAATATTAGAATGGAAAAAAGAATAAAAATGACAAAGCATATGCAAGACTATATGCTATTTTACAGAATTACTTTCTAGTAAGGGCTACATTACATTGAACTTTTTAGGATAGGAGCATAAATGAAACATGATTGCAGGTCATATGATTCTCTATTTACCCTATGTTTGATTTATAAAATTATGTCTTCACAAATGTAAAAACATCACAATGATTTACCTTAAATTGTTTCTAGGTGAAAAATAACACTTCATTGGATCGTATGTTTATGATGACCATTCATTAAGACACCATAATTTAAAAAAAATATCCAACCAATAATTTAAATGTGACCACCAACTAAATCTCTCAACATCAGTATGGAAGGTTGCAAAAATTCATTCATATGGAAATATATTTACAGAGGCGAAGTAGGAAAATATATGAATAAAGTCTCAAACATGTATGTGAGGTCTCCAACTCGTTTGCGAATCGAATATAACCATATAGTTTAATAATAGTTGGTATGTTGAATGGTAGTTGGGTCCATGACAAGGTGAATACATCAATTTTTTTCATCCACATTCATGATATCGATTATATTTATTTGTATATGATTTTTAAATATTATTTACTTTTTATAAAATAAAAAGTATAGCATGATTTAAATTCATGACCTATTGAAAAACCCCATTCCCCTCTCAAAAAAGAAAAAAAGAACATGTTCTATATGCTCCTGGTTTGATAGGTTTATTATTAAAAGGTTAGTGTCTATTATCTACGGGTCAAGACTTTAGTCTTTCCCTTTCATTTCCTGTTATTTCGGTGTTTGTTTTCATATTTCTAATGTTGTTTTTGACTTAGTGTCTATGTTGTGACCTTATTAACAAGGTGTCTTATTATGATGAAAAAAAACGTTCTACCCAACATATAAACCCAATTAATTTAGCACATTGATTAAGGTTCAAATGGACTGTGTGATCAAAACTTAATACATGATTATGATCCCAACGACCACTATATGCCCTCTTAATAAATGGGGACAAAACCTACCATGAACCATCCAACAGCTCTCACAAAACAGCAGTGTCATAATGAAGCTGGAAAAACATACATTAAAATAGAATTTCGACTACCTTTATATTCTGATTAAACACCCAATCTTTATTTTATTTCATTTCATTTTACATTTTAGCTATTCCAATTAGTTTACTGTTTGAGTTGACATGATTTATTTATTTTTTCTTTGAAATAGATTTGACATAATTTGAATAGGAGAAAAGTATTGAAATTCATGACTGACCGACGCTATAATTATATCCGTTGGTAAAATAGGGTGATTTTACTCACAGATGTGGCATCCGTTGGTGAAGTGATAATCTGTTCGATGGATATAATGTCCGCTTCTCAAGTAATTGTATCCGTTGATAAAATGAGGCTATTTCAACGACGAATGTTGCATCTGTTGGTAAAGAGATGGCATGTTCGACGGATAAAATACTTTACTCACAAGTAATTGTATCTGTTGGTAAAGTGAGGTTATTTCACTAATGAATGTTGCATCCGTTGGTAAAGAGATGGCATGTTCAGCGGATAAAATACCCGCTTCCCAAGTAATTGTATATGTTGGTATAGTAAAGATATTTTACTGACGCATGATGCATCTGTCGGTGAAGTTGAACAATGTATGTCAAAAATATGAGCTATTTTCTAATTTTTTTTGTACATATTTAAGCAACACCTAAAACTTGTATGAAGCAGTCCATACACATAAAAACAGTACACATACTTCTTTTTTGGATGATGATTTTATTAATCTTCAGAATCTCAAGACAAAATTACAAAGCAAAGGAGATGCAATCCAAAAGAGGGGATCATTATCGGAGACCACAAAAAACGAGAAGCAAAATCCTCAAAAATGTAACAACCAGCAAAACCAACCACGAATCACCAAAAACTCCCGAATAAGGAAGCCCAAAACAAACTCCAAAGAAAAAGAAGAACAAAACCCACAGACAAAAGGCCCCTAAAGCGAACCAAAACGACTGTTAAGACACATAGGCGTAATATCACCTTCTCCAAATACATCTTCGTAATCCAACTCCCAATCGCTATCCAGATCAAGTTTGCTAGAAATCTCAACATCACTAGGATGGCCCTGCAAACCACCTAAGTTTAAAGCTTCGTGACCCATCTACTTGACTAGACCCCAAGATGACTTTCTTGACTCCATAATCTTATTACAAGTCCCCGATTGAGTAGGAATGGTTAGCGTGAAAATTGCTGATGACTTTTTGAACCCTTTTTTCTCCGTCCCCTGAAAAGACCTTTTGCCTTTTGCAGAGAGATAGAAGAATTAGAGGCAACCAAGGACTGCCCCGAAACGAAAGAATCTGAGGCCATCTCAGGAACACTAGATAACTGAACCAACTGGTCCTGCAACCTGACCGTTAACACATCCGTCCCCCACAGATGAGTCTGCAACAAATAACTTAGACGAGCTTTGAATTGTAATAAGTTCTCAAAACATGGAAGTACCTGTACACATATAATTAAGTCATAGTCGATAAAAAAAACAGTCATAACAGGAAAAAAAACATAATCAATAGTACTAGCATGCAAGCTTATAATAATATCCCCGTATCTTGCTTTGTCTTCCTCTACCATTTGAAAAAACTGCTTGAACCACGTAGGCTCATCTGCAGTTACAGGTTGAGGATCATCTTAAACAAACTGCAGGTACCATGCAAGATTATCTGCAGTCACAAGTTGGGTACCATCAGCGGGTTGAGGAATCTCATCAGTCTTGGCGGCAGCTTTGGCGCATAGACTCATAATCACCTTGTATATTGCTTTGTCTTTCTCTATCATTTGATTCAACTGCTTGAACCACAAAGTGTCATCTGCAGTCATAGCTGTGGTGACAGCCTCAACACGTTTGGCTCTTTGTGGTGATTGCGTTGGGTATACAATTTGATCCTAAAGACGCCGGTTCCACCTACCCTCCGTCCGAGTCAAAGTTTGGTTACATCCTATCACAAACATGTACATATTTACAAACCTCAAGCAATAATCTCAAAAACTTAAAACCTCAAATTCAAAAACCAACATTCAGTGCGTATGAATGTATAATACACATCAAACTCAATAAACCACGCATATATAATAAATTTCATGAACATAACTATCCCAACAAACATATTGTCGTCTTTCATAATCCAATCATCGAAAACATAATATAATTCCAACTTAAGCCTTCACGATCTTAATTAAACTACAATACAAGTTTACTTGCTCCCTAAATTTTGAGGGGCTATTTTCAAATGTTTTTTTTAATTAGAGACAAAACTTGGCCAATGGATATGACTGTCGGTTAGGTGCACAAGTTCACCAACGGATAGTATCCGTCGGTTAGGTGAATCCGTTCACCAACGGATAATATCTGTCGAACTGGTAAAATAGTTCATCAACTAGATAATATACGTCGTACTAGTGAACTAGTTCACCAATGGATAAAATTCGTCAGACCAGTTAAGAACTTCACCAACGGATACCATACGTCGGACTAGTCAAGAACTTCACCAACGCATACTATACGTCGAACTAGTCAAGAACTTGACCAGCGAATACTATATGTCAGACTAGACTAACAGTTCACCAATGGTAACTATTCGTCGGATAGGTGAAACAGTTCACCAATGGATAGTATTCATGGGGGATGTTTTGTCCTACCCAACAGATATATCCATATGTTGAAAAAAATCTTGAGCTACGGGACTTTGGTGACGGAACTTACCGGACGCATGTATCTTTTGGTTAACTTACAGATGGATAACAAATCATAGTCAACGGATAGAATCTGTTGCCCAAGAATGAGTCAACAATAGTGTTTAATACAAAACCACTTGTGAGATAAGACATGATTTCTCTAGCAAGTTGATGAGGTCTTAACGATTTCCATTGCAACTGTTGATTGATTTCACGTGTGTCAAGTCGTTCAAAATGCTCGACAATAGTGAAACGACAAATAAAATTGTGGAAATTGTTGACGATACAAACATTGAAACCAATCAGGATGTGACATGTGTCTAGTAATCCGAAAAAAAAAATCAACTACTTCTCAACCCCTGCATTCTCAAACAACTCTTTCCCCTTCAATATATTTACTTTTCATCTACCGCCAGTGTTC
>JAYMTN010002206.1:0-11417 GCA_036897425.1 Erodium trifolium | reverse complement strand
AGATTTGTTCTCACGGTTCTTAGGATAAGGGGTGGTTCTCATTTGATTTCTTCTCTAATAAAAAAAGGTTAAATAAACAAACTAAAAATTCAAGACAATATATCCTTGCATTCACCCGAACAATAATTTCTAACTCATGATTAGATATGAACCACATGGTATGTATGTGGTTATAGCATCCTGGTAATAAATTCAAAACCCACATGGATAGTTACAGACACACATACCACACTGTATGTGTATCCATTGTTGGGTTGGGTATAAATCAAATTTCAGACAAGCATTCACATACAAAGTCATAGAGAAAAACATACAATCAATCTAATACTGTAAGTGTAATATCAGATTCTACAATCAATCTACTAATCTGTAATAGAAATAGAATTGTACTAATCAATCTAACACTATCTCTGATTCTACTAATCAAATAATAGAAATACAATCAATCTAACACCTCTCTCTGATTCTACTAATCTGTAATAATAGTAAAGAATTATAGAACTATAGAAGTATATAAGCTAATACCTAAGGTATATAAGCACATACTGTAATAGAAGGAGAATCAGAGAAGAGTAGAAGTATACAAATACAATTTACAAAACGAACCTGTATTGTGTGGCTGTGTTCGGCTATCAGAGGCGTTCGGTGGCGAGTTGCAAGTGGCGAGAGAGGTGTCGGCGTGTGAGAGTGTTGGACTCAAGTCTGGAACGCGATATTTTGATCGCAGAAGCCAGAACGTTTGAGGAAGATGAAGGATCGCAGAAGCCAGTGCGTTTGGGCCGTTTAAAAAAAAAAAAGTAAACATCCGACCCGTTGAGCCAGGCGCCGACCCACGATTAATTGCCCGACCCGCCCGACTAATTCAGGGAAGTCGGGCCTGCCGACTTGGGCCGCCCGCCCGACTATACCAAGTCGGGTCGGCAAATTAGAAATAGGCGCCTAGGCGGGATTTTTAGAACACTGCATCCAATATACCATTTAGATCCCCCATAACAATCCAATTCGCTTTGGCAAGCTGATGAAGTCGGTGAAGTAGCTCCCATGTTAGGTTTCGTCAGTCTTGGCATGGTTCCCCGTAAGGCGAACTCCCACATATCCAAGTACCGTAAATTCCACATCAATAAAACGTTCGTTAACAGACCTCTGAGCAACGCCGACACCCACCACCCAAAACATGGCCATTCCTCGTTGCTGATCTGTTTTTGGGACACAAATATGCCCGACAAAACCCAGAGATCGGGCAAGGAGGAGACAACTTTTTATAGCCAGTAGAGTTTCCGATAAGAAAACAATAAGGGGCTTCCAGTACTGCAGAAGGAGGCGAAGCTGTTGTTTGTGGGTTTCCCGGCCCGTTCCATGACATTTCCATGCCAGGATTCGGAGGTCCGGCGTCTCCGGGATATGATTGGGTTTTGGGATGCTACCTGATCCAGGGTCCAGACAACGCTGATATTGAGGCATCGAAGTGGCCTAAGAGAGACCACCAGCCAGCGGCGTAAGTGGGGGCAGCGAGACTGGGGAGAGGACCCCCAATTGAGGTGCGGGAGAAACGGATCGCGGGGCTGTCGCCATCGGGGGAGCAAGGGGAGACGGGGCCGAAGAGGGAGGAGGAACCATCGGGAGTAGAGATCCGTGGAGAAGTACGTCGTCGAGACATAGTAGTGGCTGGCGGTGGCAAAACCTAGCAGAGCGTCCTTGGGACGAGGAAGTGTTTTTGAAATCAAGTAGTTAGGAAGAAATATGTTTATTTCATGAATTTAAAAGTTATATTTACATGGTGGTCGATATTCAGATCTTGATCATGTAGCCGAAACATTTGACTTTGTAACGAATTAAATTTTGACTATTTTCGTTTCCAAGTAGAAATAGAGTACAGACATAAAAGGATTAAAATGGAAATCAGATTTGGGGGTTATATATAAAAGCTGACTCTTCCGCGTTCTTTCTTCTCCTTTGGTTTTTGAGGATAAAGAGAGAGAGAGAGGGGTTTCTCTATCTACTCCTCTTTCGTATTCCTAATGCCTGGGAGGAGCAAACCCTAGAGCCAGTTCTCTTCTTCTTGACCCTTCTCTCACTTTTGAGCAATCAGAGGCGAAGAAGAAGTAGAAACTAACTTCTCCAACCATGGACTCTTCTGCAATTGCCCATCTCGATGATAAGGAGTCGATGGTGGATCCCTTCCTCGTAGAGGCTATTCAGAACCCTCGTCATCGTCTCACCAGTCAGTTTTTCCCCTTCTCTGTTTGCTTAAACTCTAGCTCGTGATTTGAATTTTTGTTTTTGATTGTGTTCCTGTCAGATCTAGGTTTGCCTGGACCAATTTTTGGTTATTTGCTAGATAAAAAATTGTGGGTACGGACAAAAATTGGGCCTTTTATCTTCTTAGATTTTGAAATGTTTGTCTGACCCCAATTAAGCAAAATATAATCCCCAGTTATGTGTTGTTTATGTACTCCCATTAAATTCAATAGTTTAGTTTCTGGGTTTTGATACAGCTCATCTCTGCCCCAATCTCAAACTGGTTTGGTCCCAAAAGCTTCGTGTAATTGTTTTTCCTTGACTTGCTAAGAAGTAGATAAGTCTTCATGTTGTTTAAGCTCCTCTGTTCTGTAGCTGGGTCTGATAGTCAGCTCTTAAGATGATTTGTCAATAGTTGCAACCTCTAACTATTAGTGTAGGAGAACATGAGTGTGTGTTGTTTTCTGTAGTATGTGCTGAATGAAATGAGATAGTAAAGATACAGAAGCAGTAGGTTGTGACCCCGACAAAATTTTGTGCCTGAGTCACATAATATTGATATAAAGGACACTGTTTCAAGACATAATAACCAGATAGCACGAAGAGTGCTTTCTTGTAATTTATTTAGATACGGAACACCTTATCTAAACAAATATCCTGCCTTACAAAACAATGGCTTTAAAGCAACATGATGAGTTAAGTTCGTGATTGACAGGTATGTATGAGATGGTGATTCTAAGCAGGGCATCATGAAGGGGTACAAATTTACAACATGAAATATGGAAATAGTAGAAATTAATTGGAAAAGGGAATTCATGAAGTATAATTTTGGACAATTTTACTGTTATGAGAGTAATAACTATGCATGGAAGTGGTTTTTTCTCCTTAAAATTGAAGATCATAGGCTTTTAGGTTCAATAGATGTTACGAGTATAAGATCAACTGTAAATTGTAGGAACCCTTCAAAGTAATTAACATGTATTATTAGCTATATAATAAACTTATTATTTGTTCCATTTTTTTCCATCTACAAATCTAGAAGTACCTTGTGCTCTGCCCTTGTACAAATGCATGTTGTGCCACAAGTCAAATATCAGCAAGCTGTTTACTCTATTGGGTTTTCCATTGGTAGTATTCTAGGTTTTGGTCTGGAATATTACTTTTTAATAAGATGTTCTTAATTTATTTTGTTTCCTTTATGTTTTTCTGGTTCAGTTCTGCGAATGGAGTTGGATATCCAAAAGTTCTTGGATAATCAAGATCAAATGCAGTTTGAGTTCCAGCATTTTCCTACTTCCTATCTTCGACTTGCAGCACACCGCACTGCTCAACACTATGGCATGCATACTATGGTTCAAGATACTGGTTTAGATGGTCTGGGCAATAAAATTTTGGTGACGAAGACAGCAGAGAGCAAGTATCCTGCTGTCCGTTTATCTGATATTCCAGCTAAGCAGACAGAGAACGATAAGTCTGAGCGTGTCAAAATTGCAATCAGGCGTAGGCCCAATGGTGCTTCAGGATCTGATGGTAGTGACGATGCGACCAAACGGGGATTCCTGAGAAGTGTTGAAGAGAGGAAAGAGGAGTATGATAAAGCACGTGCCCGGATCTTCAACAGTCCTGGCAGTCCTAAGACAGACGATGCATGGCCTCAGGCTCCAGCAGATGACAAAAATATATGTTTGAGCAGAGATGATAATGAATTTTGCAGGAACAATGTGGTTGATCTAGAGAAAAGTTTTGCCACCAGGGATGGTGGTACTTCATCCCGAGTTGCCATATTCAGAGATAGGGAGAAGGATCGTACTGACCCTGATTATGATCGAAGTTATGATAGGTAACAATTCCTTGTGAACTTAAGCTATTCCCTGTGATGGTGACAATTGCTGTATAGGTTTTAATCTCTGTTTTAGGCTCAATATCTTGCTGTCATTTTTGAGATTGCTATCAGTTGTAACACATGCATCATATTCTGCCGTCAACTTTTGAACTGGTGTCATGTACAACATCTCACTCTAGAACAGGTGGAAAATAATGTTTTGGTTCATTTTTTTTGCTTTTGTGCACAGTTTAACTGATCTGATTTTTGCTCAAGCTGCATAATTTTGCTTGTAATTTTACATTCTCCTTACTACACAATCAGGCTTTCAACTAATCAAACTAAGTTAGCAAATTCGCATTGATGTAGGTATGTAAGGAGCGTTCCAACTAATCAGAGCTGCAACTTTGTGCCTTTCAATATGCACACTTTCCCATTTGTTCAGTACGAAACTGGTTTCTCTCAACCAGGTCAAATTCCAAGGACTCAATCTTCAATCGGTTACAGGCCCCCTTCAAACCCAGTTATGGGTCCTTTTTCTGCTGGCGCGTTGACTCAGACATCTGCAGGTGCAGCATATATGCAATGGCCAAGTGCTACAATGATGTATGCACATTCGTATGATCAGTTTAGACATGGTGTATTCCAGGTAGGCTACAACTTATCATCTCTTGTTCTGGCCAAAATATCCCCATTTTCTTGTAATTTTAGGATTAAGTAAAAATAACCCTAGGTTTTCCCATGTCTTTGGGCTGTGGGAGTAGAAAATGATCGGGTTGTTCGGATAGGAAGCCTTCTGATTTTGTGTTGAACTGAATTTAGTGAGTCATTCTTGAGGAAGGGTCACTTATGTTCTAAAATTAAGGGGAAACGTTGATAACACATTTGACCTTCCATTTTCAGAAACTCACCATAGTTAATTTAATTGACCTTCGTCTTGGCATAATCCACAACGAACCTTTATGACAGCCATCATTTTTTGTTGCAAAAAGTAGCATTTAGTTTTGGCAAAAAAACTGACGGCGTCATAATGGTTTTTTTTACACATTGTAAAATGTGAAGGTTAGTTTATGATAACTGTGGTGTGTTTTTGAAATGGAAGGTCAAAAGGGCGTGTTATTAGCATCTTCTCTGAATTTAATGACTTTGCCGAAGTTGAACAGTAAGGGGGCTGCCTTTGTTATTCCGAGTGGATTAATAAAGCGAACTGTGGATTATTTCTGCACTGCACAATTATGATGGGTTCATTATCTCCATCTCCAGTTTGTGTCTGTCCCATGTCTAATCACGTATTTGTTTTTGTGGTTGTCACTTTTTCAGGCTCCGTTCTGTCAGCAACCTTTGAGCTTCAACTACTCCCAAAACCATTAAATGCTGCTTAGGTGGGAATTGTATGAATGATTTTCATGCAAGTTCCTGTAATTCTTTCAATGTTATTCTATCATATATGTTGGGTCGAGACATCTGCTACAAGTGTTTTATCCAGATTTAGTTTCCATTTCTGCTCTGGATATTACTATTAGGATTGAATGGCTGGATTTCTATATATTTCATTTAGCACTTTGTTATTATATATTGGACACATCTTATCTTGTGTTTTGTCATAGGCTTGCTAATTCCCATCCTTTTCTTTTCCTGCTTGTACTTGGACTCGTGTGATTCTGGACTTTAATCCTGTAAACTATGTCATACTTAAAAGGCAATTATAGTTCACCACCTTACTATGCTTTTGAAAGTTCATTTTTGTATGTCACTCTAAACTTTCGTTTTGTTCGACAGATTAATAATTGCACTTGTTGTCTAAAATACCTCTATTTGATATGCATTTGATATGCTATGTTATTTGAAAAATGAGCTCAGATGGTGAATATTCCGTTTTAATGAAGGTTAAGAGGTAAGTTGAACTAACTTGAACGCGTTTCAAAACTGATCATGTTAAGGTAACTAGGTAACTTCGGTGGTCTGGGTTAAGTAGGATATCCGGGTGAATATGCTATGTTGTTGGATTTGTACCAGTGGTCCGAGTTAAGTAGGAAACCATATCACAGATCCACTATCATATCACAGATCCACTATCCGGACTGCTTCTCAGGATTTAGTATTTTTGAACCCGAGCCCGTCCATGTAACCCATGGGGGAAAACCCACTGGGCCAGGTGGGTCGGGTTGATCGGATGGGCTGAGTTATGAGCCAATTCTGGACACCCATAAAGGTAACTTGAATACGTGATGATAATTTGAACGTAATTATGTCTTAAAAGTTCGTAATATTTTCCCCCTGTAATTGTATCACATATTGGGAATAGTCCCCATAGACGATAGGAGCTATTCACCACTATAGAGTAGGCCAGATTTCATGTTACTTGAAAAATGAACTCAAATAGTGTATTTTTCGTTTGTTCTAATTCTAATGAACGTAAAGGTAGATTGAAGGTATTTTGAGATCATACCTATCCTCCCCTACAGACTGTTAAGTTCAAGCTCAGTTGCTCTTATCACGTTGAAAAGAGTCCTTAGAAACATGGATTAAGCAGCGTTTATGCACTACTTTGAACGGTTCTTGACAGTTTGAACACTTTTGTTTTTTATTTATTTCTGTTTTAGTATTGATTTCAATTCCCGTTTTAATTCTGAATCTGTTTTACACAATCGTTTTTTATAGGACCGGTTTTCTTGTCTTAATTATTTTGGATCAATGACCCTTCAAGAGTCGTGATCACAGTAATAACTCTTTTATCATATTAATACAAGTTCTAAAAAAGATACTTAAATAAATAATATAGGAAGTAAGATGTAATTAGTTATAGGTTCGGAAAAATCCAAGAGGCAAGAGTGGATACATGATAAAAGATGCATACAATTACGATGGGAAGTCAAAGGGAAGAAAAAATGGGGATGCCAGCCAAAGTGGTACCAGCGTCGGCAATGAAAACGTTGCCGGAGACATATTGGGAGGAATCATGGATCAAGTAACGAGCAAGCGAAGTCAGCGCCGGGTCTGAGGTTCCGAATGTTCTTAAAGGGACGCTTCTCTCCGCCACATTCTGCAACCACTCCTTCTCCATCAGGCTCTCCGTGATCTCCGACCTGAAAAGCCCCGGCGCTATGCAGTTCACCCTTATGTTGTACACCCCTAACTCCAACGCCATCATCTGTTCATTCAGCTACACTACACTTGTTATTACATATCCAACAAACAACCAAATTAATATAACAAAAATGAAATTACCTTTGTCAAGGTCGTGACAGCAACCTTGGCAGCAGCATAGGCAACGCCTCCAGGTAAATGTCCCCGTTGAAGACCGGCAATAGAAGATATATTGATCACCGATCCTCCCCGACCCGAATCGCGCATGCCTCTGCAAACGTATTTGGACACCAGCCACGCCCCAGTTAGGTTTGTTTTCATTGTGCTATCCCATTCCTCCTCGCTCAATTCCAACGAAGATTTCACTTCACCTGATGAACATGTTATAAAATGAAATCAATGAACAACTTGTTCTTGAATTAACTTGACAAGAACGCAAGAACCCAAGAAACTTTGAGAGACTACATTTTGGAAAAAACCAGCTACATATTGATTGAACCCTTACTTCTAGCAGTAACCAAGTAACTGAAACCACCTCACTTGATGATTCTTTAATTCTTCTCATAATTGCCAAGAACAAGATTATCATCTAACAGAACACACAAAACTTGTTGACAAATTTGTACCCAAATCCAATAATAGCCCTTGCCGTTTGTTTTCTTAGTAGCCAAACAGAAACCAAATTCACTTATACCTCTCACACCGGCGTTATTAATCAAGGCGTCGATCCGCCCAAACGCCTCCCACGCCACTTTGACGGACTTTTCGATGGTGGCTCCGTCCGCGCTCACGTCGAGCTTTACTGCCACGGCGCGAGGCCCATCGGCTGTCGGAGAGCTTGTAGAGAAATTGGGGTGGTTGATCTCATCGCAGAGTGAGTTGAGGCGGTCGGCTCGCCTGGCGGCGGCGACGATGAAGCACCCGGCTCTGGCGAGGTCCAGGCAGAACTCGCGGCCCAGGCCGGAGGAGGCTCCGGTGACCATCACGACCTTGCCGGGAAGATGGGTCCATGGCGCCAGACGGTCGGAGACGAGATGGGTAGCCATTACTTGTTTGGCTTGAGCTGAGGCGTCGCTGGAGCTGGATGGATGGGTTTGTGAGAATTGATGGTCAAACGCGTGGGTGATTGGGTCGAATCGAGAGGGGTGGGATTGTGTCACTGTCACTACCATTTGATATATTTTTATTATTTTCTGGATAGTTATTGAAACTATAAATTTCAACTTAACCGAACTTCCATCTCCAGAGCATCTCAATAGTCCTAACCTAGGCCCCGTTTAGTTTTCATGGTACCGATCATTGTCGCGTCAAGTCTATCTCCTCACCCACCATCTCAATTGCAGTCTTACCCACCATCTCAATTGCAGTCTTCCTTGCTGTTTAATTAGTCCAAAGAAACATTGGCGTGTCTCAAAACCTAAAACTACCACATCCCCAATGATGGCCCTCATCCTCGGTTCCTCGCCCTCTCGGTGCTTGTATCGGCTGACCACCTTTTTTTTTTTCTGGGGCCGTCCCCCCCAGCATCTCTTCCGTGTCGTACCTTATTGGCATCACTGATGCAGGGTACAACACGACCGAAGCTCAAGAAGGATCGAAAGACCAGTCTTGTGGATGGCGACCTGCCAGTCGCCTCTTCGCCACCAGTGATCCTAGGCTCACTGCTTCCGTCTGGGGGTGGTCCTGAACCCCCAACACAAGCGATGATTAGCCTCTCACCTTCGTTGCATGAATCGCCGCACTCGGGAGGAGATCCATACCATGGCTTCCCGGACAAGTTATCGCTCCACCCGAGCCCTGGACCATTGCACCCGAACCTGGTCGTTCCGCCACCGTCTGTAGACGTTCTCCAAGAGGGACTCTCTGCATGCTTTCTTGCTCTGGACGAGGACGATGTCATTGATGTCCCGTTCACCTCGGCTTCCCTAGAGGTCCTCGCATGTCGTCAATCTGGCATGGTTGGGAGGATGTTCACGAGTCGACCATACCATAAGGATTTGGTCCTTAATGTCATTACAAAATCCTAGGGTCGCTTGACTTCGGAGTTGGTGATCAAAGACTTAGAGCCGAGGACCTTTGAGTTATACTTTGGCTCACAAGCAGCCAAGGACTGAGTCCGCCAAAACGAACATTGGTGCTTCGATGGGTCTTCACTGATTCTCGGAGACAGTTGATCTGATGGGATTTGATACCCCCCACCTTGATAGGCACCAACTCTGGGTGCAGGCTAAAGGAATCACGCATTTGCTTCGGACTCGACCGACGAGTGAACTCATTGGGAACACACTAGGGGAACGTGTGCAAGTTCCGTGTGACCATTGGGGTTTCTGTTGGGGAATGTGTGCAGGTTTCTTGTGACCATTGAGGTTGAGATCCATTTTTGGATGCCTCTGAACTGCCCCTTGTGAAGGTCTATAGTCTAGCGGTTTCAGGAACTACCAGACCCGGTAAGGGTCAACTTGACCTATGAGCGTCTACTTACATTCTGCTTAAATTGTGGCCGTTTAGGCCATGCGGTCTGGGATTGCGATCAGGATCCCCCGATTTGACAAATCCCTACTCGAAGAGCGGACTAATAAGCTGGGACAGAATTTCTCAACTGATTGGATCAAGGTGACACCGACATCCCTGGATTGTCTTTCCGGATTTGCTCTGGTGATCCCGAATATCTTAACTACCGCCCCATCATATCCAGGGATGGGACCCCTAATGACCTTGAACATCTTTCCTAACACATAGTTGGGAGGGATAGGGGCGATTGGGGATCGAGCTCTCTGTCACCCTGGGCGGGGGAATGGTCCCCAAGAGGTTGGGGGGGAGGGGGGGAAGCACCCATTAATGAATGCCCCGTCTAGGGCACCTATCAAGACGAGAGCGTCTGTAAGTGAGCCAAAAGAGGATAAGTTGAGGGCTGATAAACAGTCTCGCCAGTTTCCATGGTTAGTGAGCAGAGATTCAGGGCTTTAAGATTGGATGAGCCTCTGAACCAAGTACACACTCCCATACCTACTGTTGAGTTTCTGTTCAATCGCACACCTCACGGCGAAAAGAGTCCTCACCATGAAATCAAGCAGCGTTTAGGTTGTATCCATTTAGTGAAATTGGAATCCTATAAAATACAAATGCTTCCATAAAATTTGGTTTTACTAGATAAGGTTGTATCTATTTAATGAAATTGGAATCCTTTTGAAAATTTAAAAGTTTTCAAAGATGAAGTACGAGAATCCTTGGCCAAAATATTAAAGCACTACTATTAGAGGACCAACTCAACTAAAAGTTCAAGCTGATAGTTGAAGGCCCAATTATAGTTATATTCTAACGCGCCCTCACGGACAAGTCAATTTACGTGTTTGGAGATGAATTATTTAGAAGAGTAGATGAGCTCATTGAGAAGAGTGATAATGGTTGGCTCATTTTGTGCAAATTAGATAAATAGAGAAGAAATTAAAATTTTTGTAGGTAGTGGAGTATGAACCCAAGTCTGTGAGAAACCTGACTCTAATACCATATTAGAGGATCAAGTCAACTAAAAGATCAAGCTGATAGTTGAAGGCAAAATTATAATTATATTCTAATACGCGCCCTCACGGACAAACCTGTTTATGGGTTCAGAGGTGAATTATTAGAAGAGGAGAAGAGCCCATTGAGAAGAGAGATAAGGGTGTAGGATCCTTGGGAGCAAAAAGCAGCGGAAATTACAAAAATTCCCTAGAAAAGCCTATAGATCCATGTAATTACGAGTAAACCGACAAACGAAAAGGTTCAAGGAGATTACCTCTCGGTTTTTAGCCTGGTTCAAGACATGAACCAAGAACGTTTCTACTGATTGAAAATATTGAGACTTCTCCAAAAGAATCCATTCTCTACCGGTATTCACACCAACAAACGTTCCCTAAATCAGTGGTGTGCTAGTAGAAATGAAGAACACTTCTTCTTTCTTTCTCTCTTTCTCTCCCTCTCTCTCGTTTTTCTCCTTCTTAACCTTGAGAGAAAATCTGATTTCTCTCTCTGGTTTGCAAGCACTTTAACTCCCAAACATGACCACCCTATCTTATTTCGAAAATGCCAACACATGAGCTTCCAATATTGACAAGTGGAGTCATTATAGGAGTAGTGGATATGCAAAAGTAACCTCCTTGAATTTCGAAATTCAAGAGTCATTTTGCATGTAAATTGCCTAACATAATTGTGTTATATTGGCAATTGAAAAACGAGTTTATGAATAAATAAATATTATATCAAATATAATATTATTTTATTCACTTAATGG
>JAYMTN010002205.1:0-11418 GCA_036897425.1 Erodium trifolium | reverse complement strand
CAAATCTATGGTACGCTCGCTTAACACCTGATAAAGAAGGTCCAGAGGAACTAGTGCAGATTATAAATGGTGTCCTTGGAGAAATTTCAGGTCGTATGAGGAACATAAATCTCATAGATCTTCTTACAAGGTTTAAGTTCCTTGAATTTTCTTGCATTTTCAAATTGTATTTTGTAGAAGCATTTCGTTATTTGGGCACTGAATGTATCTGGTAATCAGGGATCTTATAAATCTCATTTGCACCCATTTGGAGCTTTTTCGTGCAAGTCAAGCAAAGATGGAAAAACAACAGTTAGAATCACCAAGTATTGAATACAGAGATATGGAATTAAGACGTGTCCTGGCTGCTGAAAACAAATTGCACCCTGCTTTATTTTCTGCTGAAGCAGAGCACAAGGTTGCTCATTTCTCTCTCTCTCTTGGGGATCTACTTCAAATGCTCATTCAGTTCCTACCTACAGGGATGAAGGTTTATTTTTTTTTACTCTCTACCTTCCTAGTTATCTTTACAGTACTTTTTGCTTCATGCATTTGCAGGTTTTGCAGCATATTGTGGATGGTCTTATTTCTTTCACTTTCGAGCCTGAAGATTTGCAGTGTTCATTTTTTCGTTTTGTGTCGAGGGAGCTTCTTGCTTGTGCAGTAATCCGACCAGTCTTAAACTTAGCTAGTCCAAGGTACATCATTTCTGTTTTATATATTCGTTTGAACTTGCTGCTGTTCTCAGTTTCTTGAACTTTTTAAACAGGTTCATTAATGAGAGGATTGAGGCCTTGGTTATTTCTAGGACCAAGACTGGTAAAGTCATTACTGCGGCAGAAGAGGCATCTTTGTCAAAGCCAAATGGATCTTCTGACCATTTTTCCAAGTTTCTAGATCCTTCAGTCAATGGTGTTGAACTTGTGCAATTAAAAGCTGATCAATCCAAAATTTCGAGTAAACTTGGTTCAGATAAAGTTAATGGGCCACACATCTCGAAGGATCCATTACTTTCAGTTGACACTCGATCTTCCCATTCACTTGGCTCCTTGCCAATGAACTCTCAAGTTAGTGCCGGGAAAGGTGCCCAACTACACCTCTCTGAAGGACAATGGGGTGACATGTTAGACCTTATTTCTCTCAGGAAGACTCAAGCGCTTGCTCCAGAAAATTTGGAAAACATGTGGGCAAAAGGGAAAAACTACAAAAAGAAAGAAGACAAGTTAAGTAGGCAACTTTCTCGAAATTCTGCTGTCAGAAAGGCAGGTTTGGTTGGTCAAATAAATTCAACATCTAAACCCAAGGAGAGGGACGGATTGAAGAACCTTCCCAACAATACCTCCATCCTCTCTGGACGTGCTGATCAGCCAGCAATAGAAACTTTGCTCACCTTTAATGATAAACAGGTATCAAATTCCTCTTCAGTTGCTTCATATTCAGAAGATGACGAACACAGCCCCAGGGATTTTGAGGAAGCAAGCAGTAGTTCTCATACTTCTGAGGATGAAGAAAATGTCAATGTAACTGGCATTGGTTCTCCTGGAACTAAAGTTTGGGACAGGAAAAGTAATAGAAATCAGGCAGTTGCTCACATTCACCATCCACTCGAAAATTTTGGAGGCCGTCGAAGGCGTGTAAATCGTCGAAGTGCGACTGGAACACAGTCTAATAAGAAGTCTAAATCAGAGCTGCCTATTTGGCAAGAAGTTGAGAGAACAACCTTCTTATCTGGAGATGGGCTGGACATACTAAATTCTCCATTAGGGCATGCAAAAGCTGAGGAATCTAGTAGTGATTCTGAGGCAGAAATCTTTGGCAGAGTTCACAGTGGAGCAGCAGCTTCTTCATCTGCATCATCCTCAATATATGAAACTCGCACTTCCTCTGTTAATTCCATGCAAAGTTCATTATTAGTGGATTCATTTTTCAAGTTGAAATGTGAGGTAGTTACAACTTTCGATATCTCTGTCTTCATTTCAGCAACCTCAGTTTCATAAACTGATGTAAGCTAATATGCTGTTGCAGGTATTGGGTGCAAATATTGTGAAAAGTGGCTCTAGAACATTTGCTGTTTATTCAATATCTGTTGCAGATGTAAACAGTAATAGTTGGTCGATCAAAAGAAGGTGCCAATACTTTGCTGACATGTTAACATGCATTTATCTCTTAATCAAGGCACACACTATAACTGAATGCCAACGTTCTCTTGTAGGTTTCGGCATTTTGAGGAGCTACATCGACGTCTAAAAGAATACCCTGAGTATAATCTCCATTTGCCACCAAAGCATTTTCTGTCAACAGGTTTAGATGTACCCATCATTCGAGAACGATGTAAATTGCTTGACAAATATTTAAAGGTTAGAGATCAATCTTTGCTTTGATGTTTTGTTGGTTGATAAACTTATACTGCGGAATTGGATATATAAGGGAAGTTTTGAGTCGACTCATTGCAGTATTAGTACAGTGTTCCATTACACTTTTTTTTCATTCCACAGTAACTGTATTTTGCTGGTGGTCGACACTTTACTTGACAAACTCTAAGTTACTATAACTGATTTTCTCGATACAAATTATTGAAAAATTAGCTATAATTAGTATCATATTTATTACATGGATATTGTTTAATAGCGAGCTATGGAGGAACTATAATCTGCTATAAGTAAGTTTCTGGCTTGATTGCCATACTTCGTGAACTTTTATGATTTTAAAGCAGTGCTTGATTGTTAATGACTACTTTCCTTTTTCTGTTCAGTATAGCTGGCTACCTATTGAAATATTTTATCTTCATCAACTGGTTTGGCATTTCAGATGTATTACATAACCAAACCACTGAATGTGGGATACAGATGATAGGCTTTTCTCCATATAAGTTCTATAATAACTATTGTGTGTGCTGTTCCGCAGAAACTTCTCCAGCTTCCCACAATTTCAGGATCTATCGAAGTTTGGGATTTTCTCTGTGTTGATTCTCAGGTTTTGATTTTGTGGCTTTGCTTATTATTATTGTTGTGTGCGTGGGTAAGGTACTGAGCCTTTTCTTTTCCTTTAGGCAGAATACTTACTGGTATATGTTCTGTAATGCAGACATACTTGTTCTCCAATTCCTTCTCTATCCTTGAGACATTATCAGGTGAATCTTCTGTGAAGCAGAATGCTGACTTAAGGGGATTTCTTTTTGAGTTCTGACTTACTTCTGGTTTTCCATATGGCTGGAGGATTCCAGTTGACCTGGATGGTAATCCCTCAGAAGAGTGCAAGATCACAAATAAGGTGGGGTCCGCAGTCAATACTCCCCTATCTCCTAGGAGGGAGTATTTAGGTGCTGAAAAGATGGGATCAACAGTGCAGATGAAGCATAATGTTGTTGCTGATGGATTAAGATTAGATGGGAAAGGCATACCACATTTGTCAGTAAATAAACATAGTAAAGAACTTGCAAAGTCGGAGGATTCAAGCCCTAATCCAGAAGCTAGGGTACAGAATAATGTGTCATCTATCAGGCATAGAGCTAGAACTGTTAAACAACAAGAGCATGATGCTTTGGAAGAGAAATCTGAGTCGCTTGAAGCTAGAATGAACCAAACCCTTCTTTCAGAGGTATCATTGACTTGGGTTCATCTGTTCAACTTTTAGTTTTCCTTCTTGAACGTGTCTTACCATTTTGAGATGGATGCAGAACTAAAATTTGTTTTGTGACAAGTAGTGCTTCCTTTTATCTTCCATATTTTCATAGCTGTCTTGCTCCTTCCATGTCATGCTATATTGCTTCAAGATTCTAATAGGACTTTGATCCACTTTTATTTCATTCAGTGGGTGCCACCAAATCTAACCGTACCCATGTTGGATCTGGTGGATGTCATTTTCCAGCTTCATGACGGTGGATGGATCAGGTAATATCATCATGCCTATTTTAAAAAAAATCTCTTTCTTAATGATTGATCATCTTATTTATTCGAAAGCTAAGCATCTGAGCATTACAGGCGGAAGGCATTTTGGGTTGCCAAACAAATACTACATCTGGGAATGGGTGATGCTGTTGATGATTGGTTGATCGAGAAAATCCAGCTTTTACGTAGAGGATCAGTTGTTGCTTCAGGAATCCAGCGTGTTGAGCAGGTAATACGCATTAAAAACAATCTCAACTTTCTATCATGCCCATGCCCAAATAAGGGCATATATTTTATCCTTCAGAAGTACCATACATCTAGGTTTTAGATTGGATATGCCTGTTCATTTAATATCCTGTAAGTTTTTTATGTTAATTTTTCTGGTCGATGTGATGTACTTGTATTTCATCAGTAAGCAAGTGCTGGTTCCTAGCTTTTAACTGGGATTGATTGGTTGCCAATATTCACAATCATATCATTAGTGGTTGTCATTTACTTTTGTACCAATTTCACCTCTCGTATCTTCCCAAAGGAGCGTATTACATCTGTAGTAGAATTCTTGAAGGCGTATTTGCTACTAAGCAAGTCCTTTTGGTGCTAAATGTCTTTGTAGCTGACAGTGCTGCTGAAAACCTAGCACTGAAATTGAGGCACCTGGCCTTTAATTTGCTTGTTAACTTGAATGCTTGCTTGGTTTGTTGGGTACTGTTTGAATACTGACATGAGCTACCTGGCAATCAGATACTTTGGCCTGATGGAATCTTTATAACTAAGCACCCAAAGCGACAACGGCCGCCTCCATCCCCATCACAGAGCTCTCCTTCCAACCACCAACCAGACATGGCTTGTCCAAGAGCAATAGATGAACAGCAAAAACTGGAAGCAGATCGCCGTGCAAAGTTTGTATATGAACTGATGATAGGTAACATCTTTTATTAGACAAGTTTATCATTGACAACTTGACATTGCCTTGGTAGGGCCTAATGAGTTGTCTCTTGCCAATGGCCTCTCCTCCTTTTGCAGAAAATGCACCAGCTGGTATTGTAGGACTTATAGGTAGGCGAGAGTACGAACAATGCGCCAAGGATCTTTACTTCTTTCTTCAGGTAGTTTTTCATTTGAGAATAAAAAAAATCATGCGTGATCTGAATTTTAGTGCAAGGGTTGGTTCTGATGGAGATGCAATGGCTCTGTTCTTTTTTGCAGTCGTCGGTCTGTTTAAAGCAATTGGTGTATGACCTTCTGGAGCTGCTGCTTGTGTCAGCATTTCCTGAGATGGGTTATGTGTTCAAGCAGGTACATGAAGAAAAACATAGATTTGGTGAGTTCAAGAGCAGCTGATGCAAGCTATTGGTGTGTGACTCCGATTGAGAATTATTTTCTTGTCTCAGGTAATGTGGGTTTGGATAGTCTTTTAATGCCTAAGTCCTTTGAGATTGTTAAGCTTCTCCATAGGAACTGTTATGAGTTCACGGTCCTACAGCCTAAAATATCCAAAATAGTTTGTGCATGAGGTTGATATCATTGTTTCAAATACAAGTCCCCAGTAATGAGCATACACACCATTACAAGTTTGCATTTTCTGTATATATCTATTATGTTGCTCAAAATATGTTTAAAAAAGCGCCGAATTATAGTTCTATTGGAAGAAATATTTATTATTTGATTCGTATTCTTTCACAAGTCCAGTGGGAACAATCCGAGCAATGGCAAAAAAGCCTTAAATCAACCCTGTTTGCAAGGCGTGAACATAATTCCTTCACGGTTGGATATCCTTGTATTAAGGAATGATGATTGACGGTCGGAATCAGTGACCAATTCTAGTACCAGACTGGGATGCCGGTGTTGGGATTTCGGTCACTGGCTCTGACATCGGAAGTGATCACAAATTCATGTTTTCCACTGGTTTACAACAGGTTGGTTATCGGTTTCATCTGACAGGTTGAATGTATTACATTTACAGGTCTGGTCTTGAGCCCATAGGATGAGAAACATTAAATGAAAATCAAAGGGTTTAATAGCTCTCAATTTAGTCTCCTTTAAATGATGAAAAACAGCATTCATATGTACTATCCAATAATTTTGTCAATCCATATTGAAATACCTTTTTTTTTTTAAGTAATCCATATTGAAGTACTAAATTGTCTTGTTATAGTGTTTCGAATTGGCAAAAGTGAAAAGAAAATAATAAAATACAAGTTCTTCTCATCTCTTCTTCACTTTCCGTTTCATCTTCAACCTCTATTCAAGTACGTGACGAAAAAGAGAAATTACAATCAGTGCACTTGAGTTGTGATCATTGATTGAAATTAGGGAGAAAACTGAGCACACGAAATACTCTAGGGTATGTACAACTCGGCTTCAGAAGTAGACACCTCCTGGTATGTACAACTCATGGAGCTCTTCTGGCAGGCCTCACTCGACAAGTTGACGAACTCTAATTATATGTGTTTTAATGGAACTCTAGCAATATACTACCAGGACCGACTCGTTCCTGCAATGCCCCGTTCTAAATGAAAGCATTCCTAGTTTTCCAGACCTCTCACAGTCCCACGACCACATCACCACTTCAACCTGTCTAGGGACTGATAGGAAAGTTAGGAATGATCAGTCCCATAATAATTAGGAGAAATATAACATAAGTACTCTAAAATATCACTGTACCCTAATTTTTGTAATGGGAACTCGTAATAAAGTGAAACCAAATTACTGTTACAAAAGATATTTTGTCATATATTATCTAATTAAAGTTAAATGACAAAATATATTATCTAATTAAAGTTAAATGACAAAAAATAGAAAGTTCATAATTGAAAGAGATTAAAATTAATCGTAGTTAAAGTAAGAAATGTGACAAATTGGATACAATTTTGTTACATTATCTTTGTAACAATGCCGCACAAGCTTTCGAAACAATTTGAATCTCTTACTACCAATTGACTCGGTTCTAGAAAGGCCAGTTGAGTCAATTTTTGGCTCTTTGGAAGAGTCAAAGCTATTATCAACCATTCATGCATAAGACTTCCATCCATTATCATTCCGATTCATTTTTAACCAAAAACAAATTAACTTGAGCAGAACATCTTGTACTGTGGTGATTTAGCAAATTGAAATACCCACACATCCAAATTACATACCAACATCAATTATGCATACTGACCATGAAGCTACTAAATGAATTAACAAACAAACTAAATGGAATAAAAGTAAGGTACTTGAATCTGCTAGGACAACCACTATGAAATATATGAGAATAAGAATTGCAAGATACATCACAACCCACACTTGAATTTCTGTATGTGGTAGAGTACAGGCAATTGGGCAAACAAATATATACTTTCATAGTAGCCTTGAGTACAAGAAACCTCAAGAGCATTTTACTATACAAACATTTAAATGTCAAACACAAACATGAAAAGCAGTATTAAATTCAAAATATTGTAGTATTTCCCTAATAATATTAGGTTGCATCGACGACAGATTGAAGGCATGTTTAAAGTGATGCAACTTCCAACAACAAGATACTAATAATTGTAAGGTGATGCAAATACCAGCGACAAGGTATTAATAATCGTCAACAGGAAAATTGTAGTTGAAAACTCATTGGGTAACATAATTCTGATAGTTGTCCAAAACTGAAAATACATTTCAATGCAACGATAACTCAATGTTTTGATCCAACACAAAAATGAACCTTGTAAAAGCTATGCTGGAAACACTTAAGCAGATGCTGCAGCTCCCTTCTTCCTAGGTGCAGCCTCAGTACCTACAGCAACACCCAAAACCACCACAATACAATCAAAATCACTGCTTAAAAATAATCACATTTCTCAAAACAAAAATTGAATTGAAAGCAAAATTGCATACCCTCTCTGAAGCCACTCTTGAATCTGCGAGGCACATTGCGGAGATACCTCATGCGTCCAGTTCCGGTGGTCTTCCGGCGGATCGCCTTCTCACTCCAATTGTCTAAATACCACAAATTTTAAATTAAATTACTACCAAAAACATCTCTATAGATCACACATCTACACATTTGTCTGAATAAATGAATTTCAAAATACAAGTAAATGCTTACACTTCCTGACGCGCGCAGCGGGGAAAGCACAGGCGGAGCAGCGACTCTTCTGGAGATGGAAGCTGCGCCGGCCACACCTCACACAGAGCGTGTGGGTCTTGTTTCTCCTCTTACCGAAACTCCCTGTTCCTTTTCCCTGTCATCGCCGGCGACACCCAAATCACAATTACCAAAATTGAAACAAATCAATCAGCACACAGATAGAAAGAGAACGAGATAAGCAGTTCGGCGGTGCAAAGAAGAGAGCTTTACCATTGTAGAAGATGCAGACGAACTCCTGTCTCCGGAGCTTTTGAAGGCCGAATGAGAGGAAGAAGAGAGGCACGGCGCGATGAGGAAATATATAGCACAAAAGGGTTTTAGGGTTGGGGATAGGTCACGGTGTGGCCGAGCCCACAATACAGTCAATTTGGGCTATCAGGCCCATTAACGATTTTTGGGTTGTGATCAGGTCATTGGGTCTGTAAGCTTTTCCTTATGGGCTTGGAGGCAACTTGTAGCCCAGAAAGCTGAACTTTCAAACATGTTCCTTGACAAGTGCTCCCAAGACATTCATTGGCAAGGTTTGGTTAATGGTGGTTGAAAGAAAGTGACATCACAGCAAGGGGTATTAAGATGCACCTTATCTTGATGGCAACTGGGTTTCTCCTTGCTACCAACCTCACCCACCCATTGGGGTCCTTGCATCTCTTTCTTATAAATGCCTTGCTTCTTCAACTTTACATCCCCAATAACCAACTTCTTTCCTTTCTAATTCAAGCTTAATGTACCCATATGTCATTTCATCTTATCATCACTTCCCTAGTGCGACAACTGAGTATCATCATATCAATATGCTTTTCATTGAAAAAAGAGAATCTAAATCGAACTGATTGACAAATTCGACTTTTTATCGAATCCCATACAAATAGTAGTCAAGAAGAAGACAAAGAGATATGTTCAACTCTTGTTTGTTAGGGTGAATATTGTGTTTGGCAAACAAGAAAATGTGGTGAGTGAGTGACCCCAAACAAACAGTAGTTTCCAACTCACCTTCAACAAGAAGAGCAAAAGCCAAAAACAGAAGAAAAAGCTGTCCTTGTTCTGACCAAACTTCATTTGCCTTTTCTTCTAGGCAACCTTAAGAAGCTTCCCTTGTCTCCATCTCTCCCCTCTCTGCCTTGGAAGCTAAAAAGGTTGCTCCTCAACTCTGAACGCACCATTGGAGGCACAAATGCTGCTAACAAAACCCACCAAAAAGACCAAGAAGTTCCTCAGAAAAACCATCAAAAACCTCACTTCCTTCTTCTCGGGGAGGTACCAAAAGCTACCAAAATCCCCTTCCTTGAACCGCTTCACCAGCAAAAACCTTCCGGCAGATGAGTTATTGCCTTATGAGTGGGAAGATGATGACTTGGGCAAGAAGGCACACGATACGAAGATGATCAAGGAACAATTAGATCATGAGTTTGAGAACAAGATCATAGCTCCCAAGAAGAAGAAGCAGGAGCACGGGGAAGGGAAGAAACAGAGGGTGAGAGGAGGTTACAATGAAGGAGTGTCATCGTCGTCGCGGGACATGGATGTTGGAGGGTATGTATTGGCAGAGAAGATGAAGGAATTGGATATGGTGGACGAGGGAGATATGGAGCATACATTGGACGTAGAAGAGGCATTGCATTACTATTCTCGCCTCAGAAGTCCAGTCTATCTTGACATTGTCGACAACTTTTTCATGGACATGTACTCGGAGTTCAATAATGTACCTCAGCCCTCTCTCAGCATCAGCAATTCCAAGAGAAAAGGCTCCTTTAGGTTCTAGCTCCGATGTCTCTCTTGTTCATATGTTTTTTTTTTCTTCTTTCTATTTAATTCTTCTGTTGTTTATTGTCCAATATAAATGGTGGGTGGTTTGTTTGGTTTTGATTCTTACCTCTATGGTTCCTATTTGCCAAGGTATGTATTGTTACCAGCAAATGTTATAATTTATATGAAATTTCGGTTTATTATGAAGGTGATCTCATTGAAGTACGCAACTTTAAATCTTCAGCGCACATGTAGCATACAATTTGTTCTGAATTGATCTTAGTACACTATGCTTTTTTTTTAAAACAAATTAAACAAATTTGTTTGAATATTTTTTTTTCAATTTCGAGTTGTCACACTAATTTTTGGTTGATGATCATCGTTTTAATTATTTATTTACGAATTTGTGAAATTACAGTTGAATTAATAATAAACCAGCATAGTCTCATGGGGACACTATAATGGTCAAGGTTCAATATCTCATGACAGGTCTTGAGTTTGACCTTCGGATATGTGCATTTTGTTGTACCGTCGAAATTTCTACTTGCTTGTTTGTCACGTACGCTATCATCAGATGTATATATCTTTCGTTGATATGTAAAATTTGACATTTAGTTTTTAAAAATAATAATAAATCAGCGTAACTCAGGCTAGACTAATAGCATTGTGGAACCATATCTATGGAAATGCTCGTCACTTGCATTGACCATCATTGTCGAATGGTTGCCAAACATGTTTTTCGAATCAAAGACAACCCATGAAAATTAAGCAAAAGGTGTCTCCATATTCAGGGGATTGCAGACTATCTTCGCTATAGTTATTTTTAGTCTGCAACTTTATCGTCGTAATTAATTTCGTTAATTTAATCATCTCTAAATCTAGTTTGTACAAGAATAATTAGTTACATGAATTGTTCATCGTAATAAAATTGTTGAGGTAGGACAAGGCAGAAAATTGACATGCCAGAATGAAACAAAGATGGAGAAAATTGTGTGAGAAGCAAAACCAAGGAGGGCAGAGATAATTGATGCAACTAGGTTCTTCACCGATCAAGTTGGACATGTAATTATCAATCAAATTTTTATTCAACCCTATAAAATATAATTCGAATAGAGTTCTTCAGGTTTTGAAAGAGTGATTTTCACAACTCAGCCCACCTTCAGATAATTAGCATTTCGCATAAAATAGTAGCAACAAAAAAAATAATTTTTCGAAACTAGGGTTTATCTTCTCTTTCAAATCGCTCTTTCCCCCAAAAGATATATTTCCGATCTCCCCCATTATCATAGCCGCCCTCCCCTCTGTTGATCCTCATGACTGCCCGTTCACCGCGCTCACCGTCACCACCCACCACCTCCCGCCTGTCGATTTGTCGTGCGGTAATGACTCAACCAATCCACTAGGGCCCGTGGATCACACCACGGGACAAAGCCTCCTCCCCTGATACTGATCGCCAAAGATTTTCCCCACGAAATGGTGTATCTTTACCCTGGAGACCGCCATCGAACAAATCCATAGCGTCGTCGAATCGACACGGAGGAGGATAGGGACGTCGCCCTCCACTGGACCGTCAGCGAAACGGCACTATACCATGGAGATCGCCACTTCCGACCAAAACCCCAAGCTCAACTAAGGCGTCGTCAGATCGACATGGAGGACGATGAGAACCTGCCCTCTGATGGAGAACTA
>JAYMTN010002204.1:0-11419 GCA_036897425.1 Erodium trifolium | reverse complement strand
CTTCTTTTGGTTTGCTCGTCTCCTTTGTACCTTTTGACAAGCCATTCGCTACTCCATTAGCAACAGGTTCTGAGGAAGTCGTATCATCAACAGTTTTGTCATCTTCTTTGTCTTTTTCTTCCGCGTATTCTTCCATTTTTCCAGCATTTTCCATTAGCTTTTGGAACAACAGCCCATTGTTAGAGAGGTACTCAAAGGTTCCCTCTTCTTCCACTGTTCCTTCATGAACCAAGATGATTCTATCAACCTGTGAAAGAAAGTGCAGTTGATTGGTGACAAGAACTCTGGTTTTCCCTCTTAATTCACCCTTGATGCACTTATCAAAAACCTGTGAGAATAAATAGAACATATTAGACAAAGAAATGTAAAATGTAGGTCTCAAATATCAACAGTCAAAGACAATTAGAGGACAGAGATGGATGCAAAGGTGAACCAACTTATAATTTATGGTTGACAAAAGAAACACATCCAGAATAAAGAAGAAGAAAAGATTAAAAAAAATACTTGAATGGTTGATACACCAGGTAGAATATGCACATATTCTACCAACCAAATCACCCTACTATCTTACCATGACAACAATCTTGGAATCTAACTAGAAGTCAAGTTTCTTCACACTTAAACTATAACATTGTTGGCACAAAAGTTATATGGAATGATGCAGTTATCAGCATTCTGTAATGAAGCGAGCTAATTATGCTTAACATAAATTGGTTACCTGTCGAGCAACGTGAGCATCGAGAGCACTTAAGGGGTCATCAAATATAAACACATCCGAACTAGAATACACAGCCCTAGCCATGGAAACTCTTTGTTTTTGCCCACCGCTAATATTCACTCCTCGTTCACCAATCTCAGTAAGATCACCACCCTTAATAGTCAGGCACAAATCAGGCAAGGAAATTCAATTATCAAACAACATTAATTAACATTGAAACTCTGGTTACCAAAAAGAACTAGTCAGCTGCAAGATATGACAGCAAAGAAACTCTTACAGGCAGTAAGTCAAGATCTTGCCGCAATGCAGTCACATCTATTGCCTTTTCATATCTGGCAGATTCAAAGGGAGATCCAAATAATATATTTTCACGAACCTGCAAATACAAGCTTTCCCATTTGAATGTTAACAATTCTAAATGATACAACTGTATGTAAATTTCAATAGCAGAGATTTTACTATACCCTTTTTTTGATCGGAAAGAAAAGGGAAATACTATTGATTGAGGGTGAGATTCCAAAATGGAACCAACACATACTCAACCGCCAAAGCGGAGAAAACAATGGAAACTTGAGTGACCAATAACAAGTGACAAATGATAAGAATGAAAGATACGGGAGCCTGGAGACTACGGGATAACCATTGGGTTTTACTAGACCCAACAGCACATTTAACCTTCTTAGTGTGAGTAATTAACCCTATAATCTCATAAACATGATTGACAAAGAAAAAAATGATGGTAAATTGATGATCTATCACTTCAACAGTTTATAACTGAATATGAAACATAAGCACATGTATACTAACAGTTGCATTAAAGATCCATGAAACTTGTGGAACATAAGCAACTGTTCCTCTTATGACAACACTTGAATCTAGCGTTGGAGGAAGCTCCCCAAGCATAGCAGAAACAAGAGACGTTTTTCCCTCCCCGGTACGACCAACAATTGCAACTAAGCTGCCAGTGGGAACATCCAAATTGATGTTTGACAAAGTGGGACTCTCCGCCTGGAATAAATATCAAAACACTGTAAGGCTCTCATGAAAGAATAATACCTCTGAACTACAAGAAAACAATTTAACAAATTAAACCTTTGAATCCCATGAAAAGTTTCCGTTCTTAATTGATATTGCTGGTAGTCCTGGATCAAGAGGAGGATTTGGTAGAAGAACTCTGCCTTCAGCTAATAATAATTCCTCCAGACGCTTTAAGGATACATTGGCATTGACCACCTGTAAAGTAAAACCAGAACTAGAATAAAAACAACAGAACCAGTTTTAACATGCATGGTTATTTGTGTTTAACCATGCAACATGATAGAGACGTTAGCAAAATTATTGGACAAACCTGAGTTATTATACTAGGGAGCATGAAAAGGGGAAACCGCAGCACAGCAAACAGAGAGAGAGATGTAAAGGCCCTTGCAGGTGTTAGATCGCCACCAAGCAAAGTGAACATTCCGAATGAAATCACTGTCACGACAACAGGAATGCTGTTTAACATAAAACCATTCAGCTGCAAAACATGGAAAAGGGTCAGGATATACTGGAGGAGGGAAATCTCTACCATACGAAACATCCATATTCATACAAAGGAAAGGGATACATTCAATAGCCAATGATGTATATTGGTAGTAAACCTTGTTAATTGGATGTGGCCCTTGTCTTTATATTTAGCCTTTTTTATTCAATGTGAGACTTTATACTTCAACATTCTCTTGGTATATCAGACTTCTATACTTGGCCCATAGCAGGCACCTCTTCTGCATCTAGATCGGTGGCCACATAGATGTCAATCTTAAGAGTTTACCTTTGTATGAGATGATTCAAGACTTGTACAAGACCACATATATATACTACACAGAATGCATTGATTAGGAATTCAAAGTAGGAAACAGGCCTAAACCCTAAAGCCCATAGGATTAACAATAGGGAGGCGACAAACGGGGCACATGGTCAATAATGCCCACAAGCCCAAATCAACTAGGTTGGACCTATGATACCATGTAGAACTTTAAATTGAACTACATATTGGGTCTGGCTTCACAACTAAAAGATCACCTTGTTGGGTGCAGTTTTTGCCTTCACCGCAGTATTTATAAATTATGAATATGAAATGCATAGAGAGCAATAAATCAATTGCAAAATAATAATATGCAACCTAATAATATAGTGAATAGACAAGCTTATTTTCGAATAGAAACATATTTTGTCTTTAAAACTTGAATGGTTTAATGCGTTGTCCATCACGAGTTTCAGATGTGAACACTGAACATAGTTGTATTTTCATTTATAGGCCCCATATTCATGTCTCCATTTTTTTTTCAATGCAAATGTCTATAATGTTCAATAACACACTCAGGCACCTCAAAATACATGAAACATTTATAATGTTCAACAGGAACTGATACCATCCGACTCCATGCATGTGTCTGCTCTTTGGAAGCTATAAGTACGTTTTCATAACCATTAAGAAAATAGAAGATAAATCCACAATCAACAAGTTATACTGTTTTAGTTTTTCCTATTATGGAGGGATTATATAGGATGCATGCACGTTACAAAGATACAGTGACATGCAAAATTATCAGTCAGCATTGCATCTTCGTCACACAGAACTAAGTTTTCAGTAGCAACAATTGATAATATTTTATAACAGATAAAATATAATTTAAATAATTTCCAAGAAAATTAATTTACAGAATATTATTGAAAAGTCTTCCACATTCAAAATGTGAAAAAGTAATGGATAATTTCAAATGCATAAGTTATACACCATACCGCTCCAAGTAGTGATGATTTTCTGAACCATGACAACTCATCATTTCGAACACTTTGGACTTTAGACTGGAAACTGTTCTCCCACGCGTAACATCTGTCATTTGCAACAAAAGAAAAAAGTCGTTAACAGCCATAATGTGGATGAAGAAATTAAAGGACTCATTTCTAACTACTCCATACTTCACGGTGTCCATTGCAGCCAAAATTTCATTCATGAGGCCAATTCTCTTGTCTGTACGCTGCAACCCCTCCTTGGAAAATTTCTGCATTCTGCTTATCACAAAAGTCTGCCCATAAAACATAGTTCAAAGATTAAGAATCATCCATACCACAATCAACTGTATATAAATGGGAGAAAACAAATCAGAGCACTATAGTATCACAAGAAAATAGGTCAAATATAGTCCGTTTACTTGCCTTACACTCAAACTGTCAAAGAAACATAGGATAAAATCACAGACAGCATAGCATATTTTTGCTGTCATCTTAAGATGGGCAATAAGGTAAGTAATAGGGTAACGAACTTACCTGTAAGGGAAACAAAAGAACGAGCAACGATGCACCAAGAAGTGAAGCAACACCTAATTGCTGATAAAGAAGAACCATTGCAATGACGATACGAAATGGAGCTGACCACAAAGTGTGAAGTGATTGGCATGTTTGCTGCAGAAATAAATAATAAATGAGTACATGTTAATTAGTAAGATATGTTTTGGGGATAAATACAAAAACATAACCCTAATGATCTTTCCTCTCAAAAACTGACCCGCTGTCACCTTTGTTTCCACGCACTCACCTGGTAGAAGGTTAATATCCAATATCCCATGTTCTCACCTTTTTGGGGCAAAAAAAAAACACATTTTTTTACGTCTGATTCTTTTCTTTTTTTTTCTGCAGGGGGGAGTGAGTACACACGGGGTATTGACCTTATACCAGGAGCATATGTGGGAAAGAAGGTGCGGGCGGGTCAGTTTTTGAGACGAAAGGTCATTGGGGGGTATTTTTTGTAGTTATCCCTATGTTTTTTTATCAGCCATGTATACCAAGGTGTAAAATATGTTTTAAATCAGTAAAAGTTAGTTGTAGAACAAACCAACATATATCAAGAAGGAGATAAATGAGAATAATTAAGAACTAGATATATATTTTTATCAAGCATATGAAACTGAATATACAACTTCACGAATTACGAGTTTGTACATTGAGGGTGTATTAAGTTTTGCAAGACATAACAGAGTAGCTTAACTGGTACTTTATATCCATGAAAAGTAATGTGGTGAAATTTTCTGGTGTAAAATATGTTATAAATCAGTAAAAGTTAGTTGTAGAACAAACCAACATATATCAACAAGGAGATAAATGAGAATAACTAAGAACTAGTTATATATTTTTATCAAACTTATGAAACTGAATATACAGCTTCACGAATTACGAGTTTGTACATTTAAGGTGTATAAGTTTTGCAAGACATAACAGAGTAGGTTAACTGGTACTTTATATTCATGAAAAGTAATGTGGTGAAATTTTCTGTTATAGTTATTTAGGATATATCCAGTGGCCAACTACAGCTCTAGATTTGAACTATACTGAATCGTTTCATACTTCCCAAATAGTTTTTTTCATCAGCCATGTGTACCAAGGTTTGGGCTCAATACCTTGCTTATGTAGAAGTAAGGGAGCACCAAAGGTTTCATTCCCAAATAGTTAATTTCAGTAATACTGTTACCTAATCTGTCAAGCCCTCTCAAGCTTAGTATAATAGGGGGATACTACATCAAAGATATATTGGTACTCTCTCTCTCTCTCTCTCTCTCTCTCTCACACACACACACACACACACCTTACTGTTTCTTCTTTGAAATCACTTAGTTATGGTACAAGATTAATTAGTGTTGAGGAAGCATCACATATAAAGATTAGAAATAAGAACATGCCTGAAGAGCTTCAGCATCAGTGGTCATCAAGTTTGTTATTTTTCCAGAAGGAAACTTTTTGCGACTTTCGTGAGTTAGCCTAAGAGACTTGCGAAACACAGCAGCAACCTGCCAAAAGATATCTATGTAAGTATAGGTTTGAATTTGTGCATGAATATCCAAACTGTTCAAATATGAAGTCAAACATCGAATAAGAAAAGAATATAAGAGGTACATATAAACCCAAATATTAAGTGTTCTAAACAAACACCCTTACATGTTGACCCTCCGAGAATGTACATTTAACATACTTGTACTACTTTCCTAGACCAAGTAAAATGCAAACTCTTGTAAAGTATATGCAATTGATTTGTACGAAGGCCAGAACTAGCAATAGTATCAAAATAAACCTATACAGAGATGACATAAGCAATACAACAACCCAAATATATGATATGAACGACATTAAGCTGAAATTACCAGAGTGGCTCTTAGCCTGAAACCAACACGGATGACATTCTGGAAATATTGAGCTTCACATAACACGCCAAATACCTGACAAAATGTCATTCTTCAGAAAATCTCTGGAAATAAATCAGTGGCGTAAACATTCAGAACTGCATATCTGCAAGATATTAGTGCTTAAGTAATTTTTTAATATTTAAATGACTGCATTTTACTTACAAATTAAATCATGTTAGATAATTTTCTTAGTTCCAATAAAACATTGACAAGACCCTTGTAAATACAAGCAAAGTGAAAGCCTATATGTTGTCGAAGAGCAAATATGAAGATAATCATAACTAGGCTAATTAAGAGTTGGCTTCAACAAGCCACAGTACATATTGTTAGAACAGTTACCATTAAATTAGGGACCTATTGTCCAAGTGAACGTAGGAGCTTGGTGTCTGTGTATTTCATATTTCTAGTTTACTTCATATTTTAGCGTAGATCAATTCCCCATATAAAGTGGTCTCTCATTGTACTGAAGAATTAAACTATCGGTAGACTATTTCAGTTCTATTTCTTTTGTTAATAGAATTTATTTGCTTGCTGATAAAAAACACATATAAATCAAAATGTGTAATACAGTTTATATCATACCACTCCAAAAAAAATTGAGAAGGCATAGATGTAGCCGATCCAAGCAGGATCACCTCGTTGCATAGACTGCAGGCAATTAACTGAATATCATAAGTGATATACTTAAAAATATAAATAAGAGAAACAATTCAGAGGCCTGTGACTATTTTGGTATAGAACCCTCAATCCAACAAATGCCTTGAGTTGAGTACTTCAGAAACAATGATTGAAGAGCACTATATATCAGTTCATTTATGAAAAAGGTAAATAACAAAAAGTTATGCTTTGTTTTAAACTGAAATAAGGGTGCTGTTTGAATTTAAACCTACATCACGAAAAGAGGACATAGCATATTGTTTACTCAAAAAAATTATGGGCATAGAGCAACTAAGTGACAAACCTGTAAGAGATTATTCAATATGAGAGGCCCCACGAATTGAGAAAGATCGTTGCCTATCTACAAGTTTGAAAAAATAATAGCGTTGTCAAAAAAGGTGATAACCATGCACGTCATATTCACCTTGCTCCTGACCAATTAAACCAAACAATATATACGAAGACCTTCCTACCTTCCAAAAGCCTCCCAACCAAAACCTATAGAAGAAAACTTAAACAAATTAGAGGCACTAGACATAAGAAGAAAGTCTATGTGAACAAGAATATTTTGACATGCTACATTTAGTTACAATATTTGCAAGATGACAAGTGTTTCTAGCATGTTTGTGATGAAGTTACTGTTCGCTACAAGCAACTTTGGAGTGTCTACGATTTTTCTTTTCCTCTTCCATAACTCAGAACAAGACAATTTCAATAATGACAGAACAAATGAAGGCAAGCAAGTACCGGATACAAACTCCTAATGTATTATTTATTTACCAAATCTCTTCTTATCTAACAAAGGGCTAGGGAGGGAATCAGAAGGCTAGATGGCACCAGCTGACCGAAGTAGTTTTTAATCTAAGCATAAACTAAGTGCATTCATTCTATAGCAATCCAAGCCCACACAAAAGGATATGCAATGAAGACTGACTGGTGTGTGAACCATCATTGCTTGAACAATTTTATCCATGATCAAAAAGAATATATCCACCTCAAGTTGCAGGACACGGTGTTTTCCCCTAGTTGTTCCTTTAACCACTTGCATCTACATAGTGTGCCTGCTAATCTGTCTTTTTAACTTACCATTCTGTAACACTATGAGGACTCTACACAAATGCAAGAAAGAGCTTAAGTAGCGACACCCAAAGCCCACCAGTATTATATAATGGATTGGAAATCAACACCATAAAGTTTAGGATGCATATTCTTCATAGCTGAATAGAGGCATACAACATTTACAGATTTTGAACTGATTTTAAATGATTTGTAAACCCACATGAAAGAATTACTGAAACCCACCTATTAGTTTAAAACAAACATCTGAAAGGTTCAACTTTAGCTCTTACAATACTACTGGGTTTAAGGCTTAAGTAACTTCAAACATCTCCAGCTGTCTTAATTACAAAACTATACATCCTTTTATGCTTTGTAACAGCATTTTCACATTCATGGAAGTAATGCATCGATCACTCTGGTTTCTTCACTTTTCATTAAGTAGATTGAGATGTAAACCAGAAGAATTCCATGTTGACCACAGGCTATGCATCTTGATCATATAATATTGTCGAAAGCATAAGCATCAGTACTTGCACCACATTGCTAATTATATGCATACCTTCCCCCAAGGCTACTATTTAATGCCCTTAAAAGCCATGGTTTTGGCCTTTGAGATTCCTCATCCCAACACCTCTGGAATCTATAAATTGAGACAAAAAGCATAAGATAACTTCGCTTTGCAAATTGATGTATAAAACCATGGGAAAACAATAACACACTTGCTGTTTAATGTTTCTGTTCGATCCCATGCATCTAACTTCCAAACATCTTTTTCTGTGAGAGGCCTTTTGTATCCTTGTTTCATGAGGGGATTCATCCATGCAAAAAATATTTCTAGCAAGAGAGAAAAAAAAAATTAACCAAAACATGAGTAGAAGAACACAAACCACAAGAGCTAGGTCTTCATTTCTCAACCGGAGCACAAATAGTTCTCCCGTGATATGTTTAGTCTATGGCAAAAGGAAAGATGATAGGGTAGTCTATGGAAAACAAAAGGATACAACAAAGGCTACTGCACTGATCCTGAATGCAGCATCATATATATTTCAAAACATATGTTGCAAAGCATATGGAATACATTCCACTTGAAAGTCATTACAATAATTATTTACTGATAGATCATTCAAATAGTAGATAACGTGAATGTCTTTTGAACAGAAGATGAATAGAATTAGAAACAAGGGGGAATTACGAATACACGCATAAACGTATAGTCAGTTTCAACGTTAGTGGATGGAAGTGAAAAACGTGTATACGTTTGTGCATGTGTTCAGAATTCCCCCTAGAAACAATTCCATTAAAAAAATTGACATTTAATTATTTACTGTTTTTTTTTCCGAAAATATATATAATGTGAAGGTCTATGAAAGCACATGGATAGTATTAAAGACAATTCAACTAAAACTTCAATTTAACATTTGATGGCCAAATAAATGGTCATATACTCTAACAAACAGCAAAACTGGCATAAAACTTTTTGAATAAATGTATACATACTGGAAAATATGCTGACATGCCTCTCAGGACATATTTGCTCTCCTCCGGGAAGTTCTTCATACTCAGCATCATCAACAGATTCAGTCCGCATGGGGGTGTAACCAGGATATGGATCCAAATTAGGAACATACACAATCAAGAGTAGTCCAAACAGAACCTAAATGGAGACAATTCAATTTTATACAGCTAAGTAACTCTTGAAAATTGTAACCCTGTTAATGACTAAACCATTTATTACGCCAAAGACTAGCCTGGCAAATTTGATCACAATATATGGCTTATTATAAAGATTTGGGGTCATTGACCACCTTGGGCTGTCATGCTGATGGCTGTGTGCTATTATACTAATGCCTAAATCCTAATAGGAAGATACAGTAAGCCAAATTTGGAGAACCACTAAACAGACCAGGTCCCAAGACAAATCTGACATATAAATAGGGGGTAATTCCTTTAAACTGTCCATTTGAATTGTTCACGAGTGAAAACTGCTCACTCAAAATGTGAACTTTAAAATACCTTTTTTGTTTGAAAAAGTGACACAATCATTTAACAGAATTTCAAAGGATGTGTAACGTTTTCGAAACAAAAGGGTATCAGAAAGTTCACATTCTGTCATCAGGTAGTATTCCATTCGTGGGCAATTCAAATGGGAAGTGTAAAGGAATTTCCACTATAATTAATTAAATAAATAACAATTAATAATTAACATGAACATGATTTGAAGAAAACAAAGATATCCAACAAACCTGACAGACAACCTCACTGATATACAAGTACAGAACAGATCTGCAAGTACAGATTAAAAGGTGTGAGTTTGTTATGCTCGACTATATTGAATAGATAGGGTGGTGCAATAACTACTACAAAACTCAGATATCCCAATCTTATGCGAGGCTTTCTAAAATTAAGAAGCCCACAAAATTCTCTAGCCAGTGTTTACATCCCAGGAACGGTTATGAAAACAACAAGTAAGGAAGCAAACAAGTCATTTGCGAAACAACGTGAACCTTCTGGCATAACTCCTTGGGATCTTCTGCTTTTATTCCCCTCATCCACTCCATCCTATCCAATGCTATCACATATGTTGAGACATGTATCATCATATCTTTCCTTAGTATCCATACTACTTTTTTCCATGGATATTATGTTTACGCATTTTCTGAATATGAACTGTCAGTTTAAAAGATATCCTTGTCCAGCATTTGACTTCAAAATCTAGAGCCTAGTTTGTGAGGTTTTATGCCTATATTGGCAGTTACATACATGTATTTATGCACACATAACATTCTACAACAGATACTATACTGGTGTTGGAATTTTAAGCTAATTGGCTTAAGATAAAACAACAACTTAGTCATTTTCCCAATCAATTGGGGTAGGCTCCATGAACCAAACACCGATCACATTGACTCATTCACATGACAAAACAGAAATTCACACTAAAATTTTAGCTCTGAACCCAGAATAGCTGATCCACCTTAGTTTTCCAGAGAAGTACAGACCTGTCATAGAACTCCTTCACTGAGAGAACGAGATTGAACATCACAGCATCCCCAACCAAAGCATAAAGGACTCCGAATCGGACAAACCATCGGAACTCGCGGATGTAGACTTTAGTTTCTAAGCCAATCATTACCAGCATAGAGCACCAAGAAAGGGCCTCAATGACCAGAGAAACAATCTGTTATGAAAAGATAGAAGTAAAATTCTCTGCATGCAAAACTGTATTCGCTTGCTAAAGCTGATTATTTGAGCCGCGCGACTCTGATATGTTTGAACTTGTCCTCAAAGGTGAAAAATACAGTCTCCAAACATAGATGAACCGGAACAAGAACACTAATCAAATTTCTTGTGGTGGAAAGGCATATGCTATCTTGATAAAACATATACGAAATATGTAGTGAATTCAGAATCAACCAAAGGAATTGAACTGCTACTGCACTTATCAATTGGATCCATGGATTTTTGCACTAAATGTGTATTATCTCAAGAGACTGTATAAAATAAGCCATTAAATAAGAAATAGAGAAAAACCGACCTCAAATGGAGCAAGACCATTATGTCCATCTATGTTTAAAACTGAGATACCCATCATTAATCTGAACAAGGGCACAGCAGTGCACAATCCAGCCATAAAGGAAAGCATGTAATTGTAGAGCTTTGATCGCAGACAAAACCTCGCAACTTTGAAATCCCTCTTGATCAGCCATATCCGATAGAAACAAAAACCCATGAGGATCAAATGTGACACACCAATGACCAGAGAGTCAAC
>JAYMTN010002203.1:0-11420 GCA_036897425.1 Erodium trifolium | reverse complement strand
ATAACTCTGACCTATCAACTTTTCCTATTACCCACTAAACGACCGTTAACCTTGTGGACAAAAAATGCAATAGGTTAGGTCAACGTTACTGCATGAGAATAAACGTTTGTTTGAGTTAGGATTTAGGAATAAACGAAAGGTAGGGGTTAGGACATGGAGTAACCCATTTAGATTATCTTAATTAATTTAGGGAAAACCCTATGTAGTCTCGTTTGGTCAATTCTCAAATCATAACGCATACCTATCAACTTTCTTACATAGTAACAACTTTGACAAATTAATTCTCAAAATGTATCAAAATCTATTAAGTATGACTGACTCCGTGAAATACCAGTCGCATGCTTGTCACGTGCCTCTAAAACATTCCTGAAATAGCAAGAGAAAACTTGATGTCATAACATAGACCTTTTGTGTATTCTCAAATCATAACCCTGACCTATCAACTTTTTCTGTTACTCACTAAACGGTCGTTGAACTTGAGGACGGAAAATGAAAAAGGTTGCGGTTAACGTTATGATATGAGAGCCAACCTTTGTTTGAGTTATGATTTGGTAATAAACGAAAGGCCGGAGTTATGACATCCAGTTCCCCCATAATTTTACGATTTTATTTTATTCTTTGAGCAATATATGCTGATTAAAATTATATATATATTTTTTTTAAACAGCTAATTTTTTTCCTTCTAATTTCCGTGCTAACTGCCATGTTTGTATTGAGTGAAAAGAGAGGAATCAGTAACATCTAATTGTAAGAATCGATTTCAAGCTTCAAAAATGAAAAGCGACTTATTTTTGTTTTTGGCTTTGCATCGTTGTGATCCTTAGTTCCGATTCCAGGAACTAGAATCAGAATCATAGGAGAAACCCATAGACGCACATGCTCTATCAAATTCGAATCTATATTCTTGATCCTTAAAATCAAAGCAATACGATCACGAAATATTAGACCTATTGCAGAGGGGAGAGTTTCCTTCCTAATGATCACGTTGCTTATTGTCTGACAATTATTCCAAATGGAGACTTGGTTCCACCCTTCTCCTTGACCCACGAAAACATTGTGCTATTCGCTAGGGCCTCACTACCTTCGGGATACCACGTGACATAGTGGTTCGAATGGCCTAGATATGGTTGCAATTGTGTCTACAAAAGAGACCCTGAAAGATAGCACCAACCACATTGACGATCAAACTTATCGAGATCGGGGGTCCATTTCGTCTCTCCACGACTCTGCTACTAAGCTACCAAGTTGGTAACCTAACATCGGGACTCCACCGGGGCACCTACTTCCCACGGCACACTGCATTTGTCAAAAACATTTAGGAGAATATAGAAATATTAAAATTTCATTATTTCCCTCAATGGAAATTTATACTATTCTTATGAAATGCCACTACTTTCAACTATTAAATCCGTGGCTGCATATTGGATTTTATATATTTTTAAGAAAAAATTAAGCATATTGGTCATTGGAGCATTTGGGTTGTGAACCAAAACAACGTCAAAATCATTGAACTTTAGGAGACACGATGATATCAAATGAATAATAGTTGCAATTCTACGGTCTGAGTTGCGATGTACACGTTTGTCTAACACAATAACATGCCGTGCACAGTTCAATTCAACCGTCAATCATTTTCGCTGTCCCTATTTTTTGTCGTGATTTACCTAGAGTTTTTGTTTAGTTTTCTACTTTTGTTTGCAGCTTTTATTTCAAGCAAAAATACAAAAGTGCCTATTATATTTTTTTTAGCGTAAATTACGAATTTGTTAATGATTAGAACGAATAATACATGAGACTGCATCAGGGAGAGGGGTCTCCGACCACATTAGAGCATGAGATGAACAGGCTTTTTTGGCTAGTCAGTAAGAGGCCTTGTGCGATGTCCTTTTAACAAAAACGAAAGAGAAACCCTCTACATGCGTGAATATAACTCGAATATCTTGTGTAATGGCACCCAGTGGGGAGAGGACTGGTGCCCCTGTATTGACCATATTACCCACCACTTGGACGTCCGACCGTATGATGACCCTAGTCCATTCGTGCACCCTGACAAAGTCCAATCATGTAACAATTGTTCGGGCCTCTATCTTGGACGCCTCCTAGACCCTCGGCAGGACCTTGTTCCTAGCTGTCAAAACCGAGCCTGAGGAGGATCTGGCTATGAAGCCCCACACATATTGCTCCGTATCCGCAAAGATTGCACCACCTACATGAAATATTGCCCATCCTGGTGCTGGTGGGATGAACTTGTTGGGGTGAGGAGCGCCACGTATCGGGTTAGTCGGGGTCTTGCTTGCCTGTCGTGGCAACCAAGTTGTGAGGTGGGCTTGTGCAGCCGCTCGAACGCCCAATGCTGTCGTGGATCGATCTTGTCATACTTTGGCGTTACGAGCTTTCCAAATATTCCATATCCAACATAGGATACACGCTTTTTGGGATAGGGATGACCCTGTTGTAATAAAGACCCAATCTTTCCCAAATGTTCCCAGGGGTGGTAGTGTCTTTGTCACGCCCCCTTCAAAGAGGGATCAACAACGTTTCGCAAACCCAACTGGAAGGATAGGTGATCGACCGTCTCCGCATGGAGGGAGCGCATGGGGCAAGTGGATACAATAGGTACATATCAATGACGCAGGTTATCCGTGACTTGGAGAGATCCCGTAAGGGCTCGCCACAAGAAAATGTGGAGACGGGGTTGAACGAGGATTTGCCAGATGTCTAAATTGGCCGGAGAGGGTCCATACCTCCCAGTTGTGCTCTATTCTCGTGTAGGTGTCCATATCCTTCCTTGGTAGTGTACATGCCTTTTGGGTCTAAAAACCAAAACCATTCGTCCGAGGTTTGGGTAGCCGATAGAGGGATGGTGAGGATATCATCCCGATCCTCCAGAGAGAAGAGTTGGTCAATCAAAGGGGAATTTGTCTAGTCCCTGAAATAAGTAACCCTGCTATCAAGTGATTTATAAGATTGGGGGAGACGGTTCGGACAGTAGGGCTCGTCCCCATCAGCCAACGTTGATTCAGGGTCATAATATCTCGACCCAAGCCAATGACTCTCCTCAACCCCGGAGGGTAATAGATCCTTAGTCACATATATGCTCGACCATGTGAAGCTTGGTTGTTGGCCCTCCCTTGTCAGGGTAAAGTTTGAGGTCAAATAATATCGCGCTTTCAACACCCTAGTGACCAATGATGTCGAACGGTGAAGGAGATTCCACGCATGTTTTCTAAGAAAAACAAGGTTCACATCCTGCATATGACGTAAACCCATATCCTCATCCTGCTTCGGGCGACACAACCTCTCCCAATCTTGCTAGATAATCGGTCTCTCTTTGTGGGTTGTCCTCGCCCACCGAAACTTGGCCAGTGTAATGTGGATACGATCTGTGAAACTCCGTGGCACCTTAAACACGGACATAACATAGACCGGTATAAACGTGAGGACGAATCGGATCATAACTTCTCTTCCTACCGGGGATAATAGTATCCATCCCATGACTGAACCTGTCGGATTACTCTATCCGCCAAATATCACATGCTATTGGTTCGTTCCATTCATATTTGGGACTCTGAGGTATAAAGATGCTACCGAGACCTCCCTAATATGGAGCGCCGTACAACACTCCCTACGATTTGCCGAAGCTGTATTCGTACGGAAAAATATCGAAAATTTTTTATGGTTCAAGACCTATCCTAAAAAAGCACCAAACGAGGTGAGGAGATGGTGTATCCTCTCGGCTTCTTTCGGGATGGCACCATTGAAAATATAGCAATCATCTACAAAGAACATATGAGATATAGATGGGGACCCTTTACCACCGAGATACCATGAATTTACCCTGTGGCCTGCGCTTAATTAAGGATATTGGAAAGACCCTCCATGCAAAACAAAAAACAGATAAGGTGAAAGGGGGTCTCTTCAGAAATGCAATATTCAATCGATGACATGCAAGTTGCCAACAACTTCATCTGGTCTATTGAGAAACCCTTTTGCTGTAGGATATCTAACATAAATGCCCACTCCACCATGTATTATGCCTTGCTCATATCTAGCTTCACTTCCGTATAACCCATGTTGCTTGATCATCAACGTTGAAGGAAATAGATCAACTCGAACGATATCTGAACATTGTCCTGGATGCTTCTACTTAGAATGAACGCTCCTTGCGTCGTTTCAATAAGATTATGTAAAAGGGGTTTGAGCCTGTTAGTCAAGACTTTGGATAGAATACCAAAAAAACACATTACAGAGAGCAATAGGTCATAAATCAGTGATAAGTCGAGGATTGGGCTTTTTCGGGATTAACACAACATTTGTGGCATTGAGTGACTGATCAAAAGATCACTCACATGTCATTTTTTGGATGAACCGTTTAACCTCCTCTTGTACCATAGGCCAGTAGTGTTGATAGAACCGGGGGTTCAGGTCATCTGGTCCCGGGGCTTTGTTAGGTCCCATTTGAAATAATGCCTAGTGAACCTCTTCCTGTGAAACCTTCTTCAATAATTCTTCATTGTAAATATTCGTGACCCGTACCCTTAGAAAAGTGGATGGGGAAATTAGTAAGGTCTGGGTGGGACGTCGTGAATAAAGTGGTACAGTAATCAATCACTAGTTCCCGCAGGCCTGTGTCCCATTAACTGGTTGACCCAATTTGTCTTGGAGAGAAGACACGATATTGACCTTCCTCCGATATGACACTGCAACATGAAAGAATTTCGTGTTGCGGTCTTCATCCGTCAGCCAGTGATGTTTGGCTCTTTGTCTCCAAAATGTTGCCTAGACCCGAAGGGCTGTTTTATATTATATTTGGATTTCCCCACGAAAATTGATCCTCGAAGGGTTCGTTCTATGATTAAGTTCTGCAATTCGACGTTTGCACCATCGAATGTGGTTCAGAGTCTTTATGTAACCAGTGACCAGCATGGCCTCTATTGGGGAGACACACTTCGGGGCCATTTTTAGATGCACTTGGATCACCCACCCCAATGGTTCTCAAGTTTCAAGATTTGCCTCAGCTGATACGAATTCGCCTGTAGTATGAACTAGGAAAGGCCTCATAAAGGGATGGATGCCACCAAGGTCGCATGCCCAAACAAGACAAGACCAAAACAAGTACGAAAATTCTAGCTCAGGCCTTTAGGGAGAGGACGCACATCGTTAGGCACGAGAGTGTCCGTTTCTCTCCACCCACATAGGTGAGGACACATACTGCACCAGAGAGATTGAGGATTCACATACCACATGTGAGCCCATATGGCTATGTGCATCTTTGTGGGATCGCGCCTAAGCGAGATCGATGAGGCGGGGATAAAATAGAAGGGTCAAGCGAGGCGGTTGGGAAACCCAACTATCACTTAGAGGCCCACTTTGGCCCTTGGAAAATGGACATTTGTTGATTTTTTTGGGTCCACGACACTAAAGACTTTATTGGGTCCGATGGTACAGAGAGCCTACCGACGAAGGGTGGTAAACACCCTCACCTCCTCCAATGAGTCATGTGAAGGTCGATTTGGTGATATTGGTTGACATTGGTTCCACCAAGTATCGACATGACACTCTTACTAGGTCATAAACTAACACATCTTTATAGGCCCTTACAAACATCAGAGGGAGGACGGAAGCTAATTTTGTGGGAGTTTTTTCAGTCCAAATGATCGTATCAAGATTGGTTCTACAAGGCTGGCCAAGTCTTAATTATCGTTTTCATACAGTGATCATATTCTCTATAACAGTCATACGCTGGAAACATAACTGCTAAATAAATTGAACATATTTATTTTTGTTGTTACTTTTCTCTATGCCTTATAACTTTCTATTACCCTTTTTCGGGTTTCTTTTTTCTGAAGACACTTCCTGCTGTCATTGATCAAAGCGTGTCATGAGACGAGATACATAACAATGCATCAGGGTGGGTACCACCCGACCACAAAGGAACAGATAAACAAAATACAAGTCCGTCTAGGAAAATAAACCGAAACAATCCAAGGTACTGCTCGGAATCCCCCTCTCCAAAACCGAGAAGGTGATCCGACTCACTTTGATAAACATAGAAAGCAATTCTACAAACCAACGTAGAACATCAGCGACTTTTGAATATACGCTCATTTATGCCGAGCCAAGGATTTATAAACCGCGCCAGGAGGTTGTCATGGCTGGCGAGGTGATAGTTAGGGTCCCTCCAGATATCCTAATCCCACACCACAAGGCTGCAATCAGGAACACGTAAAGGAGAGGCTCGCTTGAGTCGGGGCCCAATGGGTTTCCTGCACCCATTGGGCCTTGGCCTCTGAGGGCCATTGTCGGGATCCTCGTCGAAACTATAGGCCTCACAAAGTCGAACTACTAGATAAAGTTTTGCTTTTTCTGGCCCAATAAGTTTCCCTCCCCCATTGGGCCCTCGCTCCCGAGGGTCTGGGTCGGGATCCTCGTCTCCAGTGAGGAACATACACCGGGCTGGAAAGTCCCTATCGTGACCGAGAAAGTTGCGCCGGACGAGAATAAGGGGACATGTAGATCTCCTAACGGCAGTTGTGGGATCTTGATTTTATCCGATTTCTGATTACTTTTGGAACCTCGATCTTATTGGATCTATGCTTGTTGTTGTTCGCTGTGCTTGAATCAAGCAGCCTTCCTTGGACTATTTTTATAATTAATATATGTCCTCGTTATGTTCATAATATATTAATAAATAAAAAATATAAATTCAAACAATTAATAGATTTATTAGCTAATTACCTTATGTCCTATTAAGATCCTTCTATTTCAGTTTAGTATTGACAAATTTGACAACTTAGAGAAAATAAATTTAACCGTTGATTAGCAGATCAGTTCACTAATTGAACTGTTTGACCCGTAATGACTGTTAGCAGCCAAAGAAGAATCTAGATTCGCAACTTGGGTTATTTGACCCGTAATGGGCCACAAACAACCATACGAGAAACTCAACGGTGGTGGCTACTTGGTTGGTAACCCCATACAGGCTGTGGGTCCCATTCATTCGCGGAAGAGCTGGATCCACGTGTGCGAAATTTTTGCCTCGAAAACCGAGGAGCACGCGGATTAAAAAATCACGAGACTTATGTTTTTTTATTGGAACACGTCGCCCCCTCCACTATATCTCCAACGCTGACACTTTTTTAGCCCTTAGCCCACCCATGAAAGCCCATTTTCAACTTGTCTCCTAAAGCTGGCCCAATTGTTTTTCAAGCCCACACCCAATTGTTCACAAATAATAACGTAAACTTTTTTTTTGACTGGCAATGTAAATTTAAATTGAAATCTCTTTCAAGGTGAAAGAGGAGTACAAAGATCTAGCCGATCCAGCGTTGTTGTATCGCAAGGATGGTCCATCGGTGACGATCTGCGACCCCCTATTGTGGTGGTGATCGCCATCTCCGTGTTAGCCTCTCATGTCTCGAGCGGGGACACGATCGGCGATATAGTCGGAAAAAATTAGATAAATTAGGCGAGGATTTCTATGCATCCTCGCCAAGCCCAATGAGTAAGTAGAGATTCAAGTATTTTTACTAGGAGGGATTCTTGAATAATACATATCCTCCCCTACCGACTGTAGAGTTCAAGTTCAATTGCACTCCATACGATGAAAAGAGTACTCCCATAGGATCAAGCAGCGTTTAGACACCATCTTGAGCAGTTCACTACAGTTCAATTTTAGTTTAAGTATTTCGATTTCCTTGTTCCGACCGTATTATATAATTATGATTGTGAAAGAGTCTGTTGACCAGAGAACTTCGATTCTTCGTTCTCTATACTAACTCTTGTTTGATTATTAATAATATATGTAACTTTCACTCAAAAAAAAAAAATACAAAGATCCGACTACAAATCACAAAAAACAAAGATGAACACAATCATTTGTAAGGGTACAACCGAAACACAAAAACAAACCGAAACACTATTGTTTACAAATAATAACATAAACTTACAAAATTATCATTTGATATAATCGCCCTACAAAGTTACAGTTTACCAAATAAGATGTCCATTTAATTATAGTAGATGACACAATTTGGGATAATGATGAACAACTCATCACTTGAATGCTGATTTTAAAAACAATAAACCATTGTGAGACTACAATTATATCCGGAACACAAGTTAAAAATACTGTTTTTTTCTTAATCATGTTACAATTTATAGTGGAAACCTTTTACTATAACACAACATAGACCAACCACATGAAAAAGATTCCCAATTAATTTATTTAGAAAGAAAGACAGTGGTACAGTGTTCACGAGCTCTTGGGCCCGTACCTCTCCACCCTGTCATCGATCCACTCCCTCATGTCCTTCAACACAAGGTTCGCATTCTCATCGGGCTCTCCTTGTATCAACGAATGGTACATTCCCTCGTACAGCTTCAAGCTCTTGTCCTCGGAACTCGCCTTCTCGTACAACAGCTCCGATGAAGTCGGGCACGTGACCCCATCCGAGGTCCCGTGCACGGTCAAAAACGGCGTCGTGACCTTGGAGAAGTTATCCTGTATGTCCTGGCACACCCTAGCCAGCTCCCTCATGGTCCCTACCCTTGGTGGGCCCGTGTACCTGTTAGAATATAAATTTAATTTAGCATTCAATTATCATTTTGAGTTGTTAGTTGATACTCTAATATAATATTTGAGTTTGACTCCTCAGATATTACAAACTCCATTATGTACAAAAAAATATGATATTTCTCTATTTGTTCAAAATAAGTCGATTCTTATCACTTTTTTCAATGAACTCATTTTATTTTCTAAACAATTTACCTCCAAACTCATAAACGAGTTTGTCCGTGAGGAAGCGTGTTAGAATATAACTATGTTTGAGTTTTTAGTTGAGTTAGTCCGTTAATATATAGTACCTCCTCGGATTCGACGCTATGATCTTGAGCTTCTCCGGGTCCTTTATCGCTTTTCCGACCATCTTGTTGTCCGGCATTGCCGCCCACGTGTCCGCCAGGCCGAACAGCATCCCGTACACGAACAGGTGGATTTTGCTGGGTTTCATGTTCTCCGGCATCACGAACAGCGGCGCCGAGAATATCAGCCCCGTCCACGTGTTCGGAGGGGATTGGAAGTACATCAGCATCGTCGCCGCCCCGCCCATCGACTCCCCGAACAAAAACGCCGGTAAGTCCTTGAACTCCTCGCTGTTCCGCACGTGCAGGAAGAACGACAATGACGTGGCAGCCACTTTCTCCATGTCACCTTAGAAATTTATTTTCGATATTTAGGCAATTTTCGTTCATATAATAGAAGCGTTGACTTTGGGAACGTACCTAAGTAGCAGCGGAGGCCGTCGGAGCGGCCGTGGCCGAGGAGGTCGGCGGCGAAGACGGCGTAGCCCCAGGTGGAGTAGTTGATGCAGATCTTCTGGAAAAGCCAACCGGTGTCGGATCCGTAGCCGTGGGACATGTAGACGGTCCCTTTGACTTTTTGATCCAACGGCTCGAAACGTTGGGTGAAAAGCTTGCCGTTGGGGGTCTCGAAGTATGATTGGGTGTTGCGCACCCCTTGGGAGGTGTAGTACTCCTCTTCGGGCATGTCGCCCCAGAAGTTCTCCGGCGCCATGGTCTCGGTGTCTCCGGAGGTTGTTGCGGCGGCGTGAGGAGAGGAGGATCGATGAAGAAGTGGCGGTGAAGGTGGGGAAGGGAGGTATATAGATATGATCGGGTTTCACCTACCATAGCTTTTTCGAGTTTTTTGGGTAGGGGTGGGTGGGGGAGTTGGTGGACTGACTGTTCTGTGGGGTCCGCCACTACGTCTGATGATCCGACGGTGGTGGTTTCGTGTTGGCTGGCGTCTTTGCGTTTTGTTGACTTTCTTTACAACCATGCTATTTGATTGGTGGAGTGTATTGTCTGAGATAGAAGGCAGGCAGCGTATATTCTCTCTAAATGATAAGGTGGGTCACACTTCATAGTCTCCACCAACTCCATCATGTGTTTCGGGCCTTTTGGGCTTTGGAAGTCGGCAACCCAAACTTGGGCTCTGGTTATGGGCATTAGCCTATTATATTCGTTTTGACCTTGCAATTTGTGTGTTACGGGTTGAAGCATAGTCTTCGTGAGGTTGTATCATGCTCAAAGCATTACATTTTGTATGATTTTATTGGTGGCATTTGAACATACAATCAGAGTTTATTGTATCTTCTTGAAGATTGGCAAAATATGTCCCCATGAGGTCCGTGTATATCTTTGTCTAGATATATGGCGTTTTAAGTCCGAAGCAGATTTCAGAAATTTTTCACAGCGTATACGAAAACATAAAATTGTGTTGCGGATTTTCTTTGTGTTGGTGGGGATATTGGAGGAAACTAAACTTGATTGCCGTTATGGCAGACTTTAGGTTCGGGTGATCAAAACGGATACTTTTCCGACTAAATAGAGCATATATTCATTCCACACGAGAACATAATTCTGGGTGAAGGAGATCATGGAGCTTAGAGAGAAGAGGAGGGATGTCGAGAATGGCTTGATGATCGATAGAGCAATCGAAATGCTTTGATGTACTACCATTATGAATGATTAGGTGATCTAAGAGATAAAGTCACGTATGGTTCCGTTAGATCGAAAATCCAAAAATATATATATATTTAAATTTTATTTGAGATACTTATATGTTTAATTTAAAAATATAAATGTTATATGCGATTTGTTTGTTAAATTACTTAATATCCCGACAATTAAAAATAATTGTAAAGTACAATAATAATGAAAGACTGAAAGACTTGTATAAGGCTTGATGTTACGGTCCGAGAAAACACTCATCTTTTCTCTTGTTCGTGATCGTACTTTCGACCATTGTTCGTCCGAGCACCCGCGTCGGCCGTCACATAGGACTCGTGCCCATGTCAAGGCCCCTCATCTAAACCCACAACGCCTCCATAGTCCGTCTCCCCGCCAAAGGTCTGCACCCGCATGTCCTAGTCGGACTAAGATTCTTCCTCGTCCATCTGGGACTCGGAGCCCGTGTCTACGAGTCCCTCTATGGCTCATACCCATCACGTCTAGCCCATACAATACCACCATCACCGAGCTTTCCAACATTAGAAGCTTTCTAAAATGGGAAAGGGACAAAACACCACACGCATAAGGAGTCTTGTGTGTTTTCTCTCGGCCAGCCACACCAACACGCAAGGAAGACCAATCAGGCCCTCTTTATTTGGCCCAGGACAGAGCCAAGCCCCTATTGGGTGTACAAGGGCCCAAGCCCTTGGGACTAGCCACATTTGGCAAGTTTCTAGAACCAGAAGCATCAGAACCGCGCGAGATGGCGCACTTTCCTTCTCAGTCCTCAATGCGCACGCATTCACCAAGCCCATCCGGGTCCGACCCGTGGCCGAGGACTTCAAGGCCCTGTCTGTAACGCCCCAAATCCGGTTTGGCACCGAACTTGAGGCGTAACCTTTAAAAAC
>JAYMTN010002202.1:0-11422 GCA_036897425.1 Erodium trifolium | reverse complement strand
GCGGTTTGGGGTCGGCGAATTGGTGGGGGTGGAGGCAGATGGAGCCATATGGAGGACAGCATACCAAGCCGTACGAAGGTGGAACTGGCCGGAAAAAACAACTGCGAGGCCACAACATACCGGAGGGGATAGAAACCCCGGGGAGGAGGCGTACCTATACCAGGAAGGGGAGATCGGCTCCAGCGATGTCCAGGCCTCTAAGGGGAAGAGGAGGCCGATCATTGACGATTGGGAGAGAGGAACGATGCGCGACGACGAAACTCTGGGCACAAATCGGTGAGACCCGTGGAAAAGGATGAACGGTGAAAGGGGAAATGATTGGCGAGCCGCGGGCGGAAAGAGCCAACCCCCACCGACAGTCCCCAAGGCTGGAGCCTAAACATTTGTCGACAGTGGCGGCTGCGATTTCAGAAAAGGAAGGCGCGCTCCAGCGTTTTTTTTTCCACATTGAAATGCAACAATTCAAAAAAAAAATCTCTATAATACGGAAGGGGCATATTTGTAATTTGCTGATAATTGATAGTCTAGTCTGTATGGACTATTGGTTGATCCTCCCGTTGGAGCAGAGCAGTAAGATGTGAAGTGGGAGTAAAATCAGAGACTGTCCAGTCTCTCGAAAATGTTGGATTCTCCCGTTCACGTTCGGAGCAATCGATGCCTCATTCCGACGAGAACAAGCTCGAATTCGTCCAACGTTGGGTCGAAATTTTTGTCCGATTTAGTGTTGTTGGTGCTGTTAATGGCGAATCGTCAATACAATGTGCAGTGGCAGAGCACGAGTAGCTGATACTTACTCAAATCGCTAACCCTAAATCCCCAAATCCACAAACCCTAGCTCTATGAAATCCACAAACATTTGGGGCTTTTATTGTTGCTGGAGAAAATTCGGTCACTGATTGATGCATTGCAACCATAGGCTAAGGCTTGAAGTTGATGCAAATTGGAAATTCAGTGGCTTTATTGTAATTGTTGATCTTGTGCAGGTTTCTTCAAGGCCCCGAGACCGATCCGGCGACAGTAAGGAAGATCAGAGAAGCAATTGATAACCAAACAGATGTTACAGTTCAGCTCATCAACTATACTAAGAGTGGTACACATTCTTCTTCCTCACTTCACCTTAACTTCCCCATATGGACTTCATTTTAAGCGAAACTATCAACTTTTTTGTTGTATTTTGTACGAAAGATACATATTTGTACCTGATTGTTATCCTATATATATATATATATGTGTGTGTGTGTGTGTGTCCTACATTGAAGAAATATAAGATCAATGATGAATTGATAATGTTGACATTCATGTGACCTACAATGCTATTGAGTAATATGTAAATTAAGGAAGCTACCTGTGTGTCTTTGTTACATTACTACTGCAATGATCCCATTTGTGAACTCAGGTCTTTCTCGTTGTTTCTATTTCTTTATTTTCTGTCCTTACTCAGGTAAAAAGTTCTGGAATCTGTTTCATTTACAGGCTATGCGAGATCAAAAGGTAAAATCCCAAGTAACTTTCACAAAAGAAAATTGTAACAAAAAATGGATAATTGCGAGATCATGCCACTTACCTACATTTTTTTGGGTCACTGAATAAAAGAAAAGGGATAAATAGCAAACAAGTATATGCAAACTGTAGCCCCTCCCTTTGATGATTGCAAAAAAATGCCATGAACTTGTCTTTTCGTTACAGTTTGTGTAAATTTGTTTAAAATGACGATTTTACCCTTGAAAATATAAATTTAGTAAGTAAAAAACAAAAATCCAAAATTTTCATCTCTCTTACTTTTCTTCTTATTTGGAGTTTGGACATAAAAAGAGAGAATCAATTAAGAGAAATGAAAATTTTGGATTTTTTTATGTTTTTTACGTATTATTTTTGAAAGGGTAAAATCGTCATTTTAAAGAAAATTTACACGAAGTGCAACGAAAAGGCAAGTTCAGGGCACTTTTTTCAATAATGAAAGAAGAGGGTTACAACTTGAAAAAAGTGAATACATCAGGGTACTTTTCTGCAATTATCTCGAAAAGAAAGGGATAATTGCGAACAAGTATATGAAATATTCAGTTTTTGCAAATTGTAGCCCCTTTCTTTGTTAATTGCAAAAAAGAGCCCTGAGCTTGTCTTTCCGTTACAGTTTGTGTATATTTGTTTCAAAATGACGATCTTACCCTTGGAATAACAAAAAATCCTAGATTTTACTTTTCTTCTTATTTGGATGTAAAAAGAGAAATGAAAATTTTGGATTTTTTGTTTTCTACGTATTATTTTTGAAACGGTAAAATCGTCATTTTAAAGAAAATTTACACGAAGTGCAACAAAAAGGCAAGTTTAGGGAACATTTTGCAATGATCAAAGAAGAGGGTTATAGCTTGCAAAAAGTGAATACCTCAGGGTACTTTTCTGCAATTATCCCTATAAGAAACTTGATTGTTGGAATTTAAACTTGTTTGTATGAGCAGGGAGAAGTACAGTATTTCATTGGAGTACAGTTAGATGGTAGTGAGAATGTTGAGCCTCTTCACAATTGCATTCCAGAAGAAACTGCAAAAGAGGATGAAAAGCTGGTCAGGCTTCACTCACCCTTCACTTTATGTTTTTGTGTAGCTTTAACTCATTTATATGACTCTAGTACTAAAGTTGAGCAACCTTAGTTTTTCCAACTAAGACTTTGTCTGAGAGCATACTTACCAATCATCTTTGTCACTGTGGTTTTGCAGGTAAAAGCCACTGCAGAAAATGTTGATGAAGCTGCAAGAGAACTTCCAGATGCAAATTTGGTAATTTCTTTATGTAAACTGACAATTTCATTTAATGCCTAAATCACGACTGCAATTTTTGTATAATTTTTTTGCAGACACCGGAGGATTTGTGGATGAATCATTCAAAGCCGGTCCATCCGAAGCCTCATAGGAAGAATAGCCCCTCCTGGAAAGCTATACAGAAGGTACTACTTTGTACTAATCCTAACGTTATAGTATTGTTTCTCTAGGTTTACAATTCTTACATGATTTTTTTGAGCATTTGGGACTTGGTCTATGGCCTTGTTGTCTTATATAGAGGTAACTTGCAGATACTTGGTAGTGGAGAACAAGTTGGTTTGAAGCATTTTAAGTCGATAAAACCCTTGGGGACTGGTGATACTGGAAGGTTTACGTCTTGCCTGTGGCTCTATGTACTTAATAATAGTCAGTACTCAGTAGTATTAAGAGCTACAACACTTGTAATTTTTTTATTTGAACTAGTGTATATTACTATGGCAGTGTGCATCTGGTGGAGTTGTGTGGAAGTGGTCTGCTGTTTGCCATGAAAGCTATGGATAAAAGTGTAATGCTCAATCGTAACAAGGTAGTCAAATCACTCTACTATATATACTTGTCTACTTACCTTTGGTTGCAGCTTCATTAGTCCCAAATATATTTTCCTAAGAGAAACTCCAACACGGGCGATTCTGCCTGGGAGAGACGCGATTGCGTGAGCGAATGGGGAGGTGAAACCGTGGGAAGAGGACATTCTGGAGAGACAGGCGTCACCTAAACGAATAGCCCAAGGCTGGACGGAAGACAAACATGATTCAAGCATTTGGATGCCACGTGCCCCGGTTGTTGGAAAAAAAAAACCTTATGCATCCACCCTATTAGCTCAGTCTGGGCTATTCCCATTGTTTGACAATTTCTAGTGACCCAACCTTTACACTTTCTCTCTCCTGTGAAATATCTTTCTTACCCCATATTAGCTAAGGGTAAGCTATTTGCATTGGAGATGCTCTGAGGGGCAGTATATGAACACTTTTATGTGCGTCTTGTATCGACCCTCTATATTCTAAAGGATAGACCTTAATATTTTGTTGGGTTAATTACCGTTAGTACCCCTTATGTATTGGTAACACACTGGACACAACTTTGGTCAAGTTTACGTCATTTTGATGATCTGTGACCAGTTCGTAAGGCATGTAATTGTTCTGTTACCAATACAAAAGGGGTATTAAATGGTCTGTGACCAATTCATAAGGGGTACTAAATGAGTTTTACCAAAAAGTAAGGATTTTCATTGAACGTTATAAAACTTTGGGGTACTAAAGATGTGTTACCAATTCTAAAGGGGTACAAAAGGTAATTAACCCTATTTTGTTCATCATTCCGTCACAGCTCAATAAGATGAAGTGTAATATAAGATTTGATTGGTTGCTCCACATTGGCCTCTTATGAATCTTTCTTTCTTTGACCACTTTCTTTTAAATGAGTTCTCCATATTGCAGGTGCATAGAGTTTGTGCAGAGAGAGAAATCCTTGACAAGTTGGACCACCCTTTCCTTCCAGCATTATATGCTTCATTTCAGGTTTAGGAGTTCCATTATAGTGTATATCTTTGAGTTGATAAGGATTTTAGGGATTATAATATTGAGTTAATTTGCAGACTAAAACACATATTTGTCTGATAATCGATTACTGCCCCGGTGGAGAACTTTTCTTGCTTTTGGACAGACAACCCAAGAAAGTCCTCAGGGAAGATGCTGTCAGGTAACGGTTCCCATTTAGCGTTTGTCCAAGAAAAAACTTGTATGAATAATAAAATGAGTTGATTGTCAAAAAGTGCACTGAAGTTTTGTTCACAAACGAAAACATGCATAAACTTTTGTCCATGCTTTGTAGGTGTACTAAAGTTTTGTCCACTGATTTTTTTAGAAAAACGAAACAGAATGAATGGTCTGGGCAGTTTTTTCGCGGATTCAATAGATTTGTGGGCGATACATAATGCACTCTAAAGTTGTGTGGGCAGTTCATAATGCATTCTATAGTTGTGTGGACAATACTTTAAGGTAGTTTTCGACAATTGACCTGTTACGTTTTTCTAAAAAAAGCCGGTGGACAAAACTCCAGTGTACCCACAAAGCATGGACAAAAGTTTATGTATGTTTTCGTTTGTGGACAAAACTTCAGTGCACTTTTTGACAATTAATCCTAATAAAAATTTACCACGGTTTAAACTTTTAAGATAAAAAGTTACATAATCAATTCGTCGTCTCTTGTTGCTTGTACTCATTAAACATTTGAAGCTGATCCATAATCAAAATTACACTATATGTCAACATACTTGGAATCGTTGATAATTGCAGATTTTATGCTGCTGAAGTAGTAGTTGCATTGGAGTACCTTCATTACCATGGTAAACCTTATTTCACATTTTCTTCACCCATGTGCTCAGCAGCAGTGCTTTTCAATTCTCAGATATTTTTGTCTGAAACTGCATGCTGTTTCAGGTGCTTTTGACTATACTTTCTTGAAACATGTGATTGTCTTAGGATGACTCATTCCCGCGAAAAAACATTCCCCAAAGATTATATGTTTCCATACCCACTTAAGGCTATAATGATGCACTTTAATACTAACCCCACCTCACCATTTTTTGCTGATAAATAGCAATTACGTTTATGACCAATAATAATCTCACTCAGCTACCTTTAAGTATCCTACCCTTATTTTTATTTTATTTGTTTTTCATGGGGGTATTTTCATCATTTCACACACCAACCGTTAAAAGAATTGGGGTAAAATGAGCCGAAAGTTTTAAAGAATTGTTAAAACACTTTTTAAACTTATAAGTAGCTGAGTGAGATTAGAAGTTCACTTCACTGTTGTTTCGTCAGGGATAATTTACAGAGATTTGAAGCCTGAAAACATTCTACTCCAGAGCAACGGGCACGTGTCTTTGACGGATTTTGATTTATCATGCTTGACATCTTGCAAACCGCAGGTAATGAATCTTCTCTGGAGCATGTTAAGAATTACATTGAGTTCCATTAACAACAACATGCTTCTTGTTATGGTTATGGTGTTTTTGCAGATTTTAATTCCGACCACAACTGATAGTAAGAAACAACGTAAAGGCCAACAAAAACATCAACAGACCCCAATCTTCATGGCTGAACCCATGCGCGCATCAAACTCTTTTGTTGGCACTGAAGAGTACATAGCTCCGGTTCGACCCTCCTCTCTTTTTTTCTGAACATTTACGCTGTTGGACACAATGACGAAAATACCCTCGTGCAAAAAAAGGGGGTATTCTGTAATTTCACACCCAAAAGCTGACAGAATTGGGGTAAATTGAGACTAATAAAACTTAACAGGGTTGTCAAGAACTTTTTAAACTTAGAGGTAAATGATTGAGAAAATCGCATACTTATGATGTCTGAGTGAGATTTTCCCTAATGTTTATAGTTATATGCCGTACTCAAAATCATTCAACTACTTGCAGGAAATCGTGACCGGAGCAGGCCACACCAGTGCCGTGGACTGGTGGGCTCTTGGTAACTTCCTTAATCTACTAATCTTGGACATTTTGCTCAAACTTGTGATTGTCTTTTTAGCATCATAAAGGGTGTGTTTTACAATTACTAAGACAGATTAAATCGATCTTTACAGGCGCCCTTCTGTACGAAATGTTCTATGGATACACACCGTTCAGGGGAAAGACAAGGCAGAAGACATTTGCCAACATTATCCACAAAGATCTTAGATTTCCCCGAAACAAACTAGTAAGATGTTCCTGTTTCTGTAGCTCTAACTCTGTTTTGTTTTGTCATATGTTAAGCCTTTGATATTGTATTGCAGGAAAGTGTTAGCCTTCATGCGAAGGAGCTGATGTACCAATTGTTGCAGAAAGATCCTAACGATCGGTTGGGTTCGCGCCAAGGAGCGAACGAGATCAAGAGTCACCCGTTCTTCCAGGGCATCAACTGGGCTCTGGTTCGTTGCACGGTAACATCACAAACCTAAGAAAAACTATGTATTTGTTCTTTTAACAACGTAGCCGTGACACGCTTTTGTCGATGCAGGACCCCCCTGAGCTCGACGTTCCTCTTCCGGTGATGAACGAAGAGAATGAATCAGAACTCGCGCCTTTGGAGCTACACAACAATGTCTTCTGAGACTGAAAGATCTCTTGACATGACTGTAGTCAATTGAACTTGTGGTTTGGTGATCACGACTGGCACGAATGAAACATAACAAGGGTGGGTAATTGTAAAAAAATAATATTTTGAGGTATTCTTTTTGTAACTTGAAGCTCTATTTTTTCTATAATTGTAAAAAGTACTACAAATTTGAGTTTTTGTTGTAATTTGTATAAAAACAATGATTTCATCTTAAAATTTATATACTTCTTTTATTAGAATGCAATAAATGCATTAACGAAGTAACAGGTACAACGAGGAAGACCCAAAAAGTTCAAAAAGAGCGGGGGGACAAAGTAGCTAAACTAGAGAAATACAATCATGTGAATAAAGTGGCAAAACTAGAGAAATACAATCATATGAACTAATGAGACTAAGTGTTGGATGGGATAGTATAAAGACAAATAAACGGATACAAATAGGAATCAGATGGGAAATGATCTTTTACCGAATCGAGTAGTAGGAAACCTGTAGGAAATCGAAGGCTTAATCGAGGCCCTGTAATATGGTTTCTTTAAGACGCTTTATTGTCTCATATGGGCAGCGGTCTTACAGGATACAACAACTAATCATAGGCGAACTCAAAAGCAGATTGATCAGTAACCAACAAAGGAGAAAGTTTAAGTAGTTTACGTGTTTTCTGATATGTCCAAAGTGCTAAGTTCATGAAAGTTTTATAGCCCAAGCAAAAGGGTAAAATAGGTATATAATGGGGTGACAATCTCATGATATTCTCAAAGATTGGTTGTCAGTCGGCCCTTAAAATACTCACTTTACTTAGTCTCGGGTTAAAATTAGATTATAGACTAATTTTAGTCTATTACTAAAATCTAAATCACATTTTTATCAGATGTATTTCCAACAATCCCCCACAAAATGTAATGGGTAAGGAACAGAAAAAACGAGGAAGTGGTGACTTCTTAAAGTCGATACCTACATATGATAGGTAGGTGAAACCCTTGAACCTTTCATTATAAAAGTATATTTATTTTGCCGACTGACTAGTAGATACAATGTGCTTGAACTATTATGTCAGTTATGCAAATGATGATATACCCTACACCGATAACAACACAATCGATTTTGGTTCTCATGGTTATGATCGTTATGGTCATGGGCGTTGCCTGGTTCTGTAAGAATTTAAGATGGGTAGCCCCATTAGTCTCCTTGAAGCGACCCCACTTCACTCTCACATAGGTGATTTCTGTGCTCAATGCTCATGATGCACAAGAAACCATTAGAAGCAATGTTTATCCTTTACACGTTATACATTAGTGTTTTTGCATTATAGGAATAAACTCGGGTTTTGACCCCCACAATGCCTTTACAAGATTTATGCAATTAAGTTGTCTTGCTGAACCTATATCTTGAGATCTCCAGTAAAGTATGTTGAGTATTCCTTCACATAACGCTTTTTACGGGATTTAGTCTCATTCCCTTGGATGCCTTTTCGATTGGATCTCTACTTAACCCTTTGGTTAGCAGATCAGTTGTATAATGGTGTTGTGGCGTCGACGCATGTGCCGACTTTTACTATCATACATCAAAATTTATGCCCTGTTAATTACGGCTTGATTATCACAATGCATGCAACCCTTGGACACATATTTTGGCCAGTCGAGATTGTCCTCCAAGAAGTTTTGTAGTCACTCAGCTTCTTCACTGGCTTTATCAAGGGCTACAAACTCAAATTTCAAGGTCGATATGGTTATTATCGTTTTTCTTGAGGACTTCCATGACATTGCCACTCCTGCTAGATTGAAGACATATCCACCTGTGCCTTTGGAATCTTGAATATCATATATCCAACAAGCATAAGAATATCCTTCTAGCACATCTAGTTCTTTCGTGTAGTGGAGTCCATAGTCACGAGTGTCTTGTAGATACCTCAGTATTCTTACGATAGCTATATAATGATCTTTCCCTAGGTTGCTCATGAATCGGCTCAATGTACTTACCGTGAATGCAATGTCAGGTTGTGTACAACTCATAAGGTACATGAGTCACCTATGATTCGTGTGTATTCCACTTGGTCAATACTTTTTCCTTTGTTTTTAGACAAATATCGGCTCGTGTCGATTGGAATTCTAGCAGTTCCTGTGTCCTTGTTGAACCTATTTAGTATCTAGTCTACGTAATGTAATGGGGTTAAGATGATACCATTTGATGGATGTTTGATTTGGATGCCGAAAATCACATCGGTTAGTCTCATATCTTTCATGTCAAACTTAGAGTTTAACAAGTCCTTGGTCATTTTTATCATCTTATCATTGCTCCCTATGATGAGTATGTCGCCCACATACAAACATAGATTAACATATCATTCGTTTGTCGTTTTGACGTATATGCACTTGTCACATTTGTTTATTTTATATCTGTTAACAACCATGGCATCATCGAACCTTATGTGCCATTGTCTAGGTGCTTGTTTTAATTCGTATACGGATTTCACTAATTTACATACATTTCTTTCCTGACTGGGAGATATATAACTGTCGGGTTACTCCATATAGATTTCTTCATCTAGATCTCCATTTAGAAAGACAACTTTTACATCCATTTGATCAACGTCCAGATTCTGCAAAGCGACAATCGCTAGGATCATTCTAATGGAAGTTATTCTTGACATAGGAGAATACATATCAAAGTAATCAAAACCTTATTTTTTGTATCATTTTACAATCAAACTGGACTTGTATTATTCTATTGTTTCATCAGCCTTTATGTTACCTTTGAAAATCCATTTAGAACTTAGTGGTTTTATTCCCGAAGGAAGATCCACTAGTTCCCACGTATGGTTTTGCAAGATGAAGTTAATTTCACGTTTAACAGCCTTTTTCCATAGAGGTCTTTCTGGTGAACTCACAACTTGATGATCTGTTGAAGGTTCTAACTCTACCATATAAGTCATAAAGTCTTGGTCGAAAGATGTTTTTATCCTTACTTTCTTACTTCTTCTAGGTTCAACCTCTTCATATTCTTCTTCCTGTCGGTGGTCGTCACTCTCATCATCATCAATAGGTTGTATGGACCATGAACCTTCTTTCATTTTGTTTACATGGAGTTATATGTTCAAAAAAATGAAGCGTTCTTTGATTTAATTATCATGCTCTTATGAATCTTAGGATTTTTAGATTCATGTACCAAGAACTGATACTATTGCTATGTTCAGCATATTCAATGAAGATACAATCGATCGTTTTTGGACCGATCTTCATTCTCTTTGGTGGTGAAGTCAATAGTTTAGCAAGACACCCCCACACTTCAAGTAATTATAGTAAGTTTTTCTACCTTTCTATAATTTATCTGGCGTCTTGTCTAATTTCTTGTGGGGTACCCTATTCAAAAGGTAGTTAGTTGACAAGATAGTTTCCCCCACATGTTTTATGATAACCTTAAGCTATTTAGCATAGTGTTCATCATTTCCTTTAGTGTATGATTCTTATGCTCTACTACCCCATTTGATTTCGGAGAGTATGGTGGAGTTATTTCGTGTATGATTCCATGTTATGAGCAAAAGTCACCAAATGGTTCAACGTATTGTCCACCATGATCACTTTTAACCACTTCGATTTTCTTATCAAGTTGGTATTCTACTTCTTGCTTAAAGATAATAAATTTATCTAAAATTTTTTGCAACTATCAATATAGGTAATACAATATTTATTTACTCCTCTCGTTGGATTCGATTTAAAGTCACCAAGATCACGTGTACTAAATCTAGAGATTCGTTATTCCTTTGCACCGTGTAGAATGAGGATCACGTTTGTTTTGATTCAACACATATTTCACATTTATATTTGAAATTATTTTGCGATTCAAAATATGTTTCAAATTTCTTAACTTGCACAATGGATTATAATTAACGTGTACAAGTCTACTATACCATATATAAAATGACTCAATGATATAAGAGGATTTTATTCATCTTCTTAGACCCCCATGTAAAATTTTCATAACATGTTATGACGGTAACCTCGACCTATCGGGACCTCCTTTTTATACAAGGAGAAATTTCCTGCATTAAAGACCACCTAAACCCGTGTAAGTCTAAAAGGCTTTGGGATACACGGTCCTTTTGTATGTCAAGCACACTGTCGACATTCTTCAATGTCAGATTCTTTCTACAGGTTAGAATCACACCTCCTTTTCCGTTCCCATGATCTCTGAGGTAGATTTGTTTCCCATATGGAGCTCCTCCTCATTGCTCGGTACACAACTTAAAGGAGTCTCGGTCCACGCAAATGTGATGTGTGGCCCTAGAGGCTAACCACCACGTCTTTGGGTTTGAATCAACCATGTTAACTTCTAGAACAAGACGTGGCTAAACACTTCCAATCCCCGCTGCTACCCCATTGACTAGCCAAAGCTTTGGTGGCTCCGGCCCCCAACCACCAACAATGATTCTTCCCTCGTGGAATGCGAGAGGTCTACACTCGAATGCAGAAACATAAGGCTCTTAGCCTAATCGTCAAA
>JAYMTN010002201.1:0-11425 GCA_036897425.1 Erodium trifolium | reverse complement strand
ACCAGGAAATAACTATTATTCGACTTTCACTTAAGACCAGAACCTGAGGGTATTTCGGTCATTCCACACTCTCAGTTAAATGGTCGTTACTTTTTGGACGGAAATTATGGTTTTTGACAATTTAACTTTCGGGACTGTGTACTATGGTCGATAAGAAAGTCTATAGTTGTTATTTGTACTGGAAAGTCGAATAATAGTTATTTCCTGGTGTTTTCCCGTGTATAAGCATCAAGAAACAATTTTTCTTACTCATGTTTTTTTTTTTTGCAATTGGATTGACCTGTTATTGTTTTTTAGTTACTGTCTCTGAAGCAATGTACTCTGATTATTCCTTCCTGCTTGCATTGAACTTCATGGGCTCCAGTCGAAACTAAGTCTGCTCAAACCATAAAGAATTTACTTTGTTGAGATTGCTGTTATATTTTTTTTATCTAAAGCACCAAACTGGGCACATTCAGTCAACGTGACTAATTTTCTCATGAGATTCTAGAATTCTTTATCCTTCAAAGAAAATTATTCCCATTAATTTGGTTCTACTGTTTTATACCTCTTAACCCAATAGTACTCCTTCATTATATATGTTATCTACCTGTTTTTTTTTTGTTGGTTTAATGGTTTGCTTCCATCTGGTTAATAGTTTTTTTTTGGGCTGCCCAAGCGACCAATAATTTGATTTTTGCTTGTCCTGAATAAAATGATTTTTGGGTCATGGCTATCACTTCTAAATTGTACTTATAGTTCTTTTTTTGCTTTCCTCAGTAAGCAATACATACAGTAAACATATACTTCATATTAATCATGCATAGACTCAATTACAGGTAACTGTTTGTCAGAATTGCGGTGGTGACGGGTTTTCTGTGGCTTTTGTTTTCTGTCACAAGTGTCAGGTATATGCTATCCATCGGTAAGTTGTACTTTTCACCAGTCTATACGGCAAGAGTGTTATCATTTCGATCCTCTTGTTGTTTTCTTATTTCTTCACTATATGACGTGGTAGGTGATTGTAGATTCACCAGATGAGAGTGTATACTTTATGTGGCATAAAACAAGCTCTTAACTATAGGCAACTTTTATTTGTTTGGTTCATTTTCTTAGAATTAGCCTCGTCAGGTTGGTTGTTGTAATTGCAGATTTAAGTTGTTTTGACTCTGAATTTAAAATATGGAGTGCATTGTAATGAGTAGTCTTGTGAATATGTTCAGACATCAGCAGTGAAGATTTATAGTTTTCGATCCCCAATTCTTCCTCTTCTTACTATTTTCTTTTTTAAGCTCCCTCGATTTCTGTGTATATTATAGTTTAGTTCCCGATTCATCCATTGATTCCAATCTAACCTGAAGATTGTCATTATGATTGTTCAACATTCAATCTTAAGAGTATTAGAGTCACCATCTTCTTTGTACATAGTAATAATTTGTTTTGCATTTGCCCACATTTAGTCATCTACATATATTATACTATTAGAATTGGGTTCCATAAAAGCGCAGCGGATGCATATGAAGGAATTAAATGACACTAAATCTTGATATCCTGCAAATAAACCGTGTCCAGCCTATTTATGAGCTATATTGACGTATCTTTACACTGCAAGTATTACCGTTGTGTGAATGTAATGACATTTCTCATTTGGTATGTAAGTGGGTAATTTGAGTAACCTCTTATCATTGCTTTTACTTTGCTGCTTCCAGCTATTGCTTGTATAAGCTACCAGCAACTTTTGATGAATATGTAACATGGTTCTGTGAGGATTGTGAACAAGAGATAACAGAATCACAAACTGTTGGTGATCTTGCACCAAGGAAAAGCAAAAGGGCACATAAAAGAGAGAAGAAGAAGAAGAAAAAAGTAGATATTGGCGATGAGGCAGTTACAGATGTACCTAAATGTGAAAGCAACCCAGACCTTCATAAGTCGGTTGAAGATGTGCCTAAATGTGAAAGTAACCCCGACCTTTGCGAGTCAGTTGCAGATACACCGGTATGCAAAAGTAGACCCTCTAATCAACTCATTGAGGTTAATTGCTCTGACAACCGTGTAAAGTGCCATAAGCTTGGACAAGAAAAGGAATCACTTCAAGAAGATGGGGAAAACTCTGGTGAAGAGGCTGAATCTATTAAATGCCATTCCTTGCAGATGGCTTCCAATATCCCAAACCAAGATTCTGCCCTCCATGCACAGCCAATTGTTGAACCAGTCTGGTGGTAAGTTTTAATTATTTTTCTTTGAATGATATGCGGGGTGCTTTTACACTTGATGCATAGTATAACTTCCTGAAATGGTTTATGTCATCACCAGTGGAAGTTTCAGATTCTTGGATGAAAATCATTCTCCAATCAGCGGACTTGTTGCTCATTTGTCAAGCTTAGCTTGCTCTAAAGTGGTCATGGAGTCAAAACTGCTACCCACAACACTAGAACTGGAATTGCTTCCAAGGTCTGATGTGTGGCCAAAAAGTTTTAAGACGACAAGGCCAACTGGTGACCACATTGGTCTGTATTTCTTTCCCAACAACGAAAGGTTTGGATCTAACCGTCTAAATAAATAAGCCTCTTGTGTGATGTCCAACTTTCCCGGTTCCAGTAGATGATTATTTATCTGTTGTGGCAGAGATGAAAAGGCGTTCAACACTCTGGTGATGTCCATGTTCAATAAGGACTTCGCCATGAAAGCCGTCGTTAAAAATGCAGAACTCTTAATATTCCATTCGACTGTTTTGCCTATACCCTATTGGAGTAAGCCTAGAAAATCTCCTCAAAATAACTTTTGTTTGTGAAGCATTTCAGTTTCCAAAATAAAATGAAAGAAATGTATGGCTGATTGAAATGCAGGATTCAAGATGCAGCACTATCTATGGGGGTTGTTCAGGAAGAAGCAAGCATCGCAGTCTGTGAATGTCCCGGACAGCAGCGTAGAGGAGAAAGAGCAAAAAATGACCACGGCATCTGGTGTTCAGAGTCCTGTTAGTACCTTGAGTAATGGTAGTGAAAGCCCCAGTCCTGCTGCAGTGTGCCCTCCTCAAAGTCTTGTTGTGCTCTGACTCTGACAATGGTAGGTTAAGTACTACTTACCAATGTACTTCGCTGCATAATACTATGATTCCTTCAAGTAGCCCTTCGACCTCGTAATGCTGAATCTGAAAGAATATATACATTGTTAGTAGTACGATGATTGTCGTATTAACTCTCACAAGTGAAGCAGGGGTGGGGAGATCGTTGGTTTATCATATTGCAGCATATGATCGTGTACTCGTGACTGGAAATGTCTGATTTTGAACAGTGAGACTGCATCTATATGAATCTACGAGGATATAGTAATGGCATTTCATCATTCTCTGCATATCACAATTATGACAAATAAACTAATAATAAGTTGGGTTAATTGTCAAAAACTAAGTATTTGTCGTAAGCGAAAACATGCATATACTTTTATGAGATAATTATATTGAACTACCCTAACCTATACACGATTGTCGGATACTTATTCTCGACTAATTTTTTATTTATCAAACGCCTACCTTAACGTACCATGATTTATTAACATCCAATTTTTCATCCGATTACTGTTCACTTTTTCTAGAATATCAAAAATGCTCATAGTGTTGTAACCCTAAATCCAATCCTAAAATTCGAACATTTTGGCAGGAAATTTCTTACAATCCGGCCGAGCAAACCATTCAACTTGAAACCGTGAAGCGTCTACACTGTTCAAAGGTAGTAAATCAAACAATATAAATGGGCCAGACCGGAGGAAAGGAAGGTTAAAATTAATGTGGATGGGGCGTTTCTGGGTGCTGGGCGTGGTGGAGGAGGGATGATTTTTAGAGGGCCGGACGGTATGGCCAAATCCGCTCGGGTGGTTTTGTTTGATGGTGCCAATGACCCAGAAACAACCGAATCGTTGAGCTTGGATGCAACTTTGGACTGGATCAAGAAGACGGCATTATCATGGATTGGTTCAGGCAATTAACGCCACAACGGAGTTGATTTCTCCAACATGAATGCTTATCATGGAAATCAGATGGAAGCTGAGAGAGCACCCGAGGTTTAGAGTTGATTTTGCTTGCAGAGAAGCAAATGTTGCAGCTCATATTTTAGCCAGACGTACAGTTGACTGGTTCGATATTGATTGGCGTACTACGCATATTCCTGATGTTTTATTAGCTGCTTTGAACAGTGATTTACTGTGATCTAATAAAACTTTTCTTTCAAAGAAAAAAAAATCTAACAAAAATATAATCAATAATTCAACAAAATATCATCTTAATTTGACTAACAAATTAATAATCATTGGACGGTAGGAAACTTATAATTTTTTAACTTCAAGAAATATAACTTTTCAACACCAAAGAGTAAATCCAAACTTTAGGAGAGAAAAGTGAGTTTTGTTAAAGAGATGATGATTTTTGAGAGAGAAAATATGAAAAAAATCAGAAGTAGGAGAAGAAGAAGAAGGAAGATGGGTTTGGAGGTAGCTGTAGGTAGCAAAAAATTGATGGTGGGTTAGTGAATCTGACATAACTTCACCGACCGAATCATTTCATTACCGACTCAATATTTATGCACTCGATAATGAAACTTTCATTTCTGAGTGACCAACTTTTAAGTCAGTAATGAAACTTTCACTACCAAGTAAAGAGTATTGACTCGGTAAAACACTAGTTACCGACTCAATAGTTGGTCACTTGGTATTTAAATTTTCTTTACCAAATGAATAAATATTAAGCCGGTAATAAAATTTCACTATTGAGTGAATACAATTTGGTCGGAGAAATTGTAACAAATGTCGACTTTTATTAGTTTGGTAACCGATCCACCTCTATTATTCGGTCGGCTAAGTAACATTTTATCGAACGTCGTCCAAACACACGACGATCCAGCTTTGGCGAAGGCATGATGCGTGACCTAGGTACTTGATACAACACCAAGGCAACACAACCATTCCATCGGCCAAGTTTCGATCTGCATTATTGTCAACGGAGGAGTATGTTTATTTGATATGGTGACACTTTCCTCCCCTCTTTTTCAATTGTTTTTACGTGGATTTCAATCACAAACATTTATAATACACATTCTATAGGTAAAACCAGCAACACAATATGCAAGTCAAATATCAAAATACTATTAATATGTTGAAATGGATCCATCTAAAATCTCAAACAGATATAGTGACCCTCACATATATGAAACTATACATCTATTACAAAATTGGATGACTATGATTTATATTATTTGTTTTTAAATAGACCAAAGGCACGTTCCTAACCACTCTTGGGTAGGAGCTTTTGATATTTAATAGCAGATTGATTCCAATCTCCAAGAGGTTCTAGTAGGTACCAAATGATAGTTGTTCCAGAGGCAAACATTTTTATAGTTTTTGTAGATACCTTTCACAAGGAGGGCCACTAAAATAGTACAAGTATATAGTTTTGTTGCATTAACATGGACCCACAACTATTAGATGTACATGAACACAAAGTTATATTAAAGTCGATGACTGATGATAACTCCAAGGTCAAAATTGGAGTCACCATCAATGCCCTAATATATTAAAATGACAAGAAAAAAGTCGGGCCAGATAAGCCATGTTTCTACAAGAGATTTATATGTGAGACACAACATTGATATGTGCATAGCAACAGCTCAAGAATAGAGTGAGTGACATAACAGAAAAAGTCGATTGGTTTGGTTTGTAAGGTTTCTGTGACTACTAGAACCTTTTGTCCTCCCTTTTCATCGTTTGAAAAGAGGGAGATTTATATATTGTTTTACCGATAAAAGAAAACAGAAAAAGGAGATGAAGAGGAGAAGAGAAACGGAGAGAGCGAGTGAGATAAGAAGTGCCATTGAAGAGATCAGCATGATGGCCAATGCCCTGAAGAAACCTCTGCCTGAGGGAGTCAGCTCGACGACCCTCGAAGCTGGTAAGACGCCTGAGCTTTTAGGTGGATCGAGTTTTAATGCTGATGGTGATAGTGTTGGTGTTGATGTTGATGACCAGTTTCCAGCTGATGCCATTGTCCCCACAAGGCCTTTCTTGTCCATCTGCTACTTGGTTCTTCAAGTTCTTGGTAACTTGTTTCACTTCATCTTCTTCTTGGTCTTGTTCTTGGTTTTTAATTACATGGTTGCCATTGAAGTTTCGATCATGATCTTGCTGCAGATAAGATAGGGCCGACAATGGCTGTTTTGAGACAAGACATAGATCAGAATATTCAGGTAAAAGGACAAAAGAAATACTACTTTTATCTTACCTTACTTTTATAGTTGATTCACTTGATATTGCTCTCTCATTGTAGAGAATAGAAAAACTGTATGAAGTTGATCCTGCAGTGTATTCAAATCTGGTTGAGATGCTGAAGAAGGAGAAATCTGAGGGCATTGCAAAAAAGGGTAGCACCTGCTCCAAAGCTTTTGTTTGGCTGACAAGGTGAACATAATCTATCCATCTTTTTATCTTTCTTATTTTTTTACTTATAACTACTAAAGTATAAATGGTATATAAAAAAATAACAATAGAAAAACCAAATGATACACAAACGAGGGAATCCTACCTAAGTGATTCTTTATGTTCTAAATCTTGAGTCCATTTACCATTTTTTTTTTATTACCAAAAGATATATATTTATTGTTCGAAATTAAGAGAGAGAAGAGTAGCGGGGTAACATAACAACATGTTCTAAGACATATTACAACTAATCATGTAAAACAATTCGAAAACTCAGATAATTGAGACGAACAACTATAACAAAAATTAAAACTATATCTGACTCAAACTAGAAAAGTCGGGACACATCTCAGCCTCAACTAAGCCAACCAACGAGGTCAACACCCCGTTTTTTTATACTAAGATTACTGTCCAACTGGCCCAACGTCATCTTGGGATTGATCCAATTCATTAAATTTATTGAGTAGCTTCTAATGTTGCTCAAAGATCATGTGTCGTTGTTTTACTTTGTCCATCTATACCATGAGTTCCAAACTTTTTTCTCCTTTTATAGGACTCGAGTGGGTGATGAAGGCAACATGAAGCTAACTACAAATAACAGTATTTGCTGGGTATGATGAATCTAAACACTATTTGAAATCATTTTCATCGGAGAGAGGATGATCATTTTGGCTGAGTATTAAACGGAAACAAAGTGTGTTTCTCGACATTTTTGGTTGTAAGATTTGGATCAACAGTAACTTCCAATTTGAGCACTTAGATGATACAATATTTAGAGCCACCAGGTCCATAGACAGTCTTTCTCCATAATAAATATACACCACCATTTTATTAGTAGTGCCTTATTCCCTAGGCCCCTTTCTCCTTTGGTCTGCATACCAAATTCCACTTGACCTTATGGAGCACTCTATTAGTAATAGTGTCAGTCCAAATAAATCTTCTATACCACTTTTCCATTTCATTAATAACACTAGAAAGAGCCTGACATGTAATAGATAGGAAGAGAGCTAAGTGCATATTTGATAAGGGTGATTTTTCCTTTGAAAAAGATAAATTTTGATTGTCAAAGCCCCATATTCTTCTTAAACTTGGAGATGATTGGATCCTAGGTTTTAATTCTCCTGGAATTTGCTCCCAGTTGGAAACTCAAGTAGTTCAAGGGCAGAGTTGTAACTTAACATCCAAGAATATCAACTACTTCCAATTATGAGACAGACGATATATTGAGCACCACTACTTTGAATTTTTGGAAATTGATCTTCAAACCAGAAGTATGTTGAAAAGCCTTACAAGAATGCTTGAGACTTGAAGCTTTGATGAATATCAAAGTGTCATTAAAAAATTGTAGATGAGAAATGGAAGGACCCTTAGAAATACAATTAACACCTTCTAACATTCCATAGTCTTTGCCCTTTACCAAGATGTGATGCAATCCTTTAGCAGGCAACATATCCTCTCCTTTTCTCTCTCAATCGTGTCATTCGCAATAAATCTATCATTCAGCCTCTCCCGCCAAAAACTTAGATGCGCTTGCTACCATCTAGTGTCAACCGCCTTCTTCCCACAAATCTATACAAGTCATGTTCAGCGAGTACGAAATATTGTTTTAACTCCACTCCAAGAGTGACACGAAAAATTTAGACTTGTTATCGTAGTATAACTATATATTCTTCAATTAATACCAAAACACCATTTGATTTGTGTTTTGTTATAACCTAAAACATAACCCTAATATATAAAAATGGTGTTGGAGGTACACTTCAACATCGAATTTGGTATGCAGTAAAAAATCACCCAGAGAATTCAAGTGTTACTATACTAGGTTGAAGAACGACAACACCAACAGTTTTGGTGTTCTTGGATCGGGGATTAATTTGTAAAATGACCATAATAATAATTTTTTTTCTTTGCTAGGTAACCTTGAGGTGTGCGTTTTTTTGTTCAATGGCATTCCCTTAAGTGATATTCTAGTATTACCCTCTCATTATCGAAATACATAGTCATTGTGCAAATAACCGATTTTATTGGAGATGGCATGGCAATATGATTTTGAAGCTTGGTACGAAAATAGTAAAATAAAAGTAAGACAAATTTTAAAAAATACTAATTTTTTGTTGTTGTGATTCATAGATCCCTAGACTTCAGTGCAGCCTTATTGCAAAGGGTGTGGATGGATCCTGGACTAAATAATATGGAGCAAATAGTGGAAGAATCATACAGCATGACTTTGAAGGCATGTCATGGTTGGATTTCATCTGCTGCTTTCAAGGTAATCTTGTCTTGCAATTTACATGGCATAAAATGTATGCCTTTCAAAAGCGATTCATTGCACGAGACTCTTATAGATTTATTAGAAATCCTAAGATATGGAGAATGCAGGTAGCTCTCAAACTAGTACCTGACAACAAAGCGTTCATTAATCTATTGACGGAGAAAGGAGAACATAGTGATATTCTGAAAGAGGAAATACAGACCTTCATCTCATTGCTTGTGCCTTACCTTCAAGATATCCACTCTATTCTGGTGAGCACAATTGTTCAGAATATTGTGTTGTGGACTTCTTCCTTTCTCATCCTATGCAGTTGATTGATTATTTCCTTCATTTTACAGAGATTCTATGGCCTCGACATGTTAAAATCAACCTAGTATGGAACACAAACGTGTACATGAAATATTCACTTTTGTTTTTCATCTTCTTTTTACTACTTAATTATGTAGCAACTTGTACAGTTCTATTACTAATTTTGTACCTCTTAGATTTCCCTACATAATGTAACAAAGGGTGGACTCAGTTATAAATTAAACCCTCTATGTGTCGCAAACTATGAATCAATTTTTTTTCTTAAGACTTCTACAACACACTGTCTTGGAACTTACAACACATAATGGTAGAAAATGATATAAACATTGTATAGCCGTCGTTGTAAGGCCCCAACTCAGGGTTTTCATTAACACGTGTGCAACCCCAAATCAAGTTAAGTATACACACAATGTGCTACTCAATATTTACACATGAACACGACTCCAATAAGCATAGATTTACCAATAAGTACCAATCGATCACACAAAGATGACGATGAATAAAACAGGTAATAAGGACAACCCACATTAAAGTTTTCACCTACTCGAATGTGGTTATGTACATTGATGATATGACCGCCGCTTCAATAGTTAAAGGTTTAGTTTAAAGAACTAAAGAATATAAGGGAGAGAAAGGTAAGTATGGATGGAGGATACATCATAAGAGGTTCAAGAAATCTTGGGGACTTTGGTAGGCAAAACTTATGTCCTTTGATGGTAGGATTACATTAATCAAATCTACTCTAGGAGCATTGTCTCTATACTCTATCCTCAAGGCTAATAAAGGAGTAATCAAGACTCTTGAAAGTTGGCAAATGAGGTTTTACGGCTTGGATCTTCAGTTTCAAAAGTATTATGATAGGTCAATTGGAACCTGATTTGTAGAGCCAAATAGGATGTAGGCCTTGGAATCAAGAATTTAGCTATCATGAATGTTTCCCTCCTTGCTAAATGGTGGTGGAGGTTTGCGTTAGAAGAAAATTCTCTCTGGAAGCTTGTAATCTGTACAAAGATTACAATTCCTGAAGTTGGAAATCAAAGATTTCTCAGCCATATATTATGTCTTGTAAATGAGCCAAGATTTTCTCACTGCTTTGGTGTAAAAGGCTTGGATTGGACTATTGGTTGTGTTTCTATCTCTGGGACGATATTTGGTGAGGAAGCCAGCCATTCAAATGTCTTTTCCCAAGGATTTATCATTTATCTCAAGCTAAAAATAATCTAGTGGTAGAGGCTTGTATTGGAGATGTTTGGAATCTAAAGCTTAAGAGAAATCCTAGGGTGTGGGAGGTGTTAAAATGGAGGAATTTACGCTACATTCTTGTTGGTATTCAACTCTCTGCAGAGGAGGATGTCTTGTGTTGGTTCTTGGAAGATAAAGGCTTCTCAGTCAAAAGGCTTTGTTCTTTGCTTGCAAGGCAAGGTACTGTCAAGCCTGATTGGGCTCATAATCTCTAGACTCCTAGGGTTCCTCCAAAGATTACAACCTTTTGTTGGCTTGTATGCCTTGAGGCTATAACCTCTAAATTCTTCTTGGAGAATAAGGGACTTCAACTCTCTTTTCAGGATGTTCTTTGTCCCATATGTGCCTGGGATTTAAAAGATGTTGCACACATTTTTCTCCATTGCTCTAGGTCCTATGAGGTCAGGAATATGATATTTTCTTGGTGGGGGGTTTTGTGGGTTATTCTGGTAAAATTCTAAGTCTGATGAGCTCTTTGTTACATATTGTACCTCCAAAATTTTACAATAATAGGGCGACATCTTGAACTCCTTCATCTTTCACAATACTGCGGATTCACCATTCACAATCTTTTCAAAAATCTTGCATCAGTCTTATAGTTGGGAATGGCTCATTTCTCACAAAATCATTTCTTCTCCTTCTATACTTGGTATACATCTTATGCATCCTTTGTTAAGCATAAAACGAAGAAGGTTGGTTTAATTTGGTTTAATTGTGGGAAGTCTTCCTGTCTCTATAAGGTCTTTATGTTTCCTTTGGTGTTCACAAATTCTTCTCTATCAAAAGTCTGGTGGTTTGTCATGCACCAATCTCAGTAGGGGTTTCATCCTTATTTACAGCATCTTTCTATTTTAGTATTGATTGGTTTTATCCTTGTATAATTTATTTCTGATTGCTTTGTTTCTTTATAGTTCTCTCTTCTTAAAAGCTGTTTGTTTCTGTTTGGTGGCTAATCCTAGTAAGCCTATCCACCGTATCTTGAAACTTTTTCCACCTCAGAAGAGGTTAATATAATTTGCTTTCACTGATAAAAAAAACATAGCTAGAGTGAATAACCATAAACAAAGAAATATATAGAAAATGTGAGAAAAACTTGACACGAGGAAAGTACACCCACTAAATTAGGCAAATTTGTCCTCGCGGTACGACAGTGTACCG
>JAYMTN010002200.1:0-11426 GCA_036897425.1 Erodium trifolium | reverse complement strand
AAGAAATCGTGACGTCGAGGAATCCATAAACGCATGATTCGGCCCAAAAGTTTTTTTGACCCGATTCAACGCCCGAATCGACACACAAAAGCCTAAGGTCTATCTTGGAATACACATTATATAGTGAGTCTTTGTGACAAAAAGAATAGAAGGGAACTCTTTGGATAAAGGTAAGAGAGTTGTTACTCCAATAACCTTATTCTTATATTTTTTATCCTTGAAAAATAATTATCAAATAACGTATTTTTTATTTCACAAGTAAATTCGTCCATCTCTCTAACCGCGGCGTCTGTCGGTGTCGGAAGATTCATCCACCCCGATCGTTTTGTGTAAAGCTCTTCCGTACGATTCTAGGGTTTCTTTTGATCGCTCTAAATCTGCTTCAGGTACTACGAAGTCGAATTTCTCAGACTCATATATTGCTGTGTGATTGATCGCTCCTGCTGGTCAATGGTATAGTTTGAAACCCTACAGGCTGTTTGGTTCCTCAGAAATTGGGGGAAATGGCGAAGAACTCAAATTCTACAGTCCTATTTTGCGTTGTTCTGATTTTTCAAAAAACACTGGAATTTCAATTACATTTGGTTGTATTTTTTTTCTTCTGTAAGGTCAATTTTGTTGGATAAACGGTCTTTGAACTTAGTTCGATGCAAAATTCGAAGCTCAAGTTTTACTAATAATTAGGTTTCATTTTTAACTATATTATTTTTTTAGTAGCTTTTTTTATTTAATTGCCCGCTTAGCTAGTTTCTTTACTTTGCTGATTTGAGTGCTCTCCACTTCGGCGGCTTTGATGTTTTGAGGGTTTTGTTATCATAACTTGAACTGGAAATTTAGAATGTGATTGAAACATGTTCGTTTAATTTCATTATTGATCATTCTGAAACTCAAAACCTTAGAATGCTGTTGCTATTTTCACAATGCACAAGATCAAACACACATGATCAACCTCCAAGCAACAACTGCCTTACCGCATAAGGAATTCTGCCTGTTCCGATAAGAAAACAATTTTTTTTTGTGCTGAATGGTGCTTTTCAGATGTTGATATGATAAAGTTGTGGTCAAACAGATCCCAGGCATTGTTGCTAATAGGTTGCCATGAGTAATTTGTTGTGCACTTTATATTGCTCTTGATTTTGTGTAATATTTAACTGTGCATGATGAGGTTTTAATTCAGGGTGATTGTGATCGCAGTGGAGGGAGTTTGTCTGATACTGGGTTCTACCATTTTTCGTGGATACGAAGTTATTCCCTTATTGTTGTAAGGATTGTGGTAATCGGAATCTGATTTGGTCAGTAAGAGAGGCTTGTGTGGGACTTCAGAGCCTCAAGATCATGAGGATAGCGTTCTCTGGATGTATATAACATGCAGATAGAATCACAAGTCGTCTTGAACTGTGAGACAAATCTTCATCCAAACAATACATTTACTCAGGATGAAGATCCTGGTGTAGCCTCACCCACCCAAAATTATGTTGCCCAACAACGACCTGGTGTGTTATTTTGATTGTAATCTATATTTTTGTTTGAATTAGTCGGAGTTGTATCTTTAACATTCCTTAACGCCACACGCAGCAAAGAAACCAACAAGACAGTGGGCTGCATGGACACGTCAAGAGGAGGAAAGTTTCTTCACTGCCTTACGACAAGTTGGCAAGGTATGTTATTCTTCTCATACTTTTTGGATATTTTTAGCTTCATCACGTTTTCTGACAAGATGAGTTCTTCATTGTAGAATTTTGAGAAGATCACTTGTCGTGTCCAAAGTAAAAACAAGGATCAGGTTTTGCTATAAGAATGAATTTTAACTGTTTCCTATCCACTGGTTTTAACTGAAGATTTTAATGTTTATATTGTTTTTGAGGTTCGCAGGTTAGACATTATTACTATCGTCTTGTGAGGCGTATGAACAAACTGCTTGGTCCTGAATTGTGCCTGGATGCAAAAAATTCCAAAGATACTAATGCTGCAATGCTTAGATGGTAACATCAACTCCTAGCTAGTTCTCGTCTTTTCCCAGACACATCAATTAAGATTTTAGGGGAGGCATTATGACCCAAACATGAAACTGGTGTTCATATTCTAGTAAATAAGTGTATGTTTTGAGCTAATCAAAATGCATCGAAAAACATAGTGCTTCTCATAGTGCCTAGGGTTAAAGTTTATGATAATCAATGGTTCTTTGCTTCATCATTTTATTTCTGCAATAACCATATGCCTATTATAATCTCCTAGATGTTAATATTTTTTTTTATCAAATATCATCTGGTTTGATCCGAAAGACGCTTCATAATTTTTTTCCCTTATTTGTGTTACAGGTGGTCTTTACTGGAAAAGTACAGTTGCAAAGCATCAAAGCTTCATTTGAAGCCTCGAAGATTTAAGATATTTATAGAAGCCTTGGTTAGTCAAAACTTTCTGGTCTACTCTGGAGTGTTTTCATACTATGAAGCTTGATGTTTTCTGTTACATGCAAGAGCAACTCATATACTTTCCCTTGCAGGAGAATCAACTCCTGAAAGACAGGAAGAAAAATGTAAAAAAGCGGGCTTCCCAGGGAGAGAATTATTCTCCTGCAACTCCAAACATTATTTCAAGTCAGAGTAGGTCACCAGGACATGATACCCGTACAGTTAAACTGGTTCTTGGTGACGGTCAAAACATTCAAAAACTAGGACCTGGAAAGGGGTCTTTCAAACGAAATGTTAGCACCGGTGCTAACCATATAAATATTAGAGGAGATTTAACTATCTTGAAGCCAGCAAGGCAGCGGCGGAGACCAGGTGATTATTCTGTGTACACCATATTCCTCCTTCCTCCCAACAGATGCATTGGGAATAGCATTATGATAAACGTCTCGTTAATTTATCTTGTTTATAATGTTACATAATGTTTATTTGGGTTTTGAACAGTCTCATCAGCTGCATATAAGAAATGGGAAAAGGCTGCAAGTGCTGGTGTTTCCTTAGTTGCTGATGCTGCTGAACATTTAGAGTGGAAAGACAGTGATAAAGAGGCTGATAATGAGCAAGGTTAGTTTTAACCCTAATTGAGTTCTTATGAATCATACTATGTTGTAAGGAGCTAAGTTCAGAAGGAACATTTGAAGTCTCTTGACACACTGATTCGATCCAATGTAATTTCAGGGGAAAGGGGATTTGATCCTGCTAGGAAAGCTGTGCCTTCTTTGCCTACTGTTCCGCAGTCTCTCTTTGTTGAGAGTAACATATACTCTTCTTCAAAACTTAAGCTTCAGTTGTTTCCAATTGATGATGATACTCGGAAAGCCTTGGAAATGGTAAGCATTAAAAGAAAATATTGAAAATACGCCGCTGAGCAGTGTTCAAACATACAAGGATTAATCAGATCTTCATCTCCTCACAGGATAAACACAATCCATACTTGGAGCTCACCCTCAGCGCTCGGAAGAAGATATCATCAGTTCTGGAACATCTGAACCGCAAATGGGGCAATTCAAGTGTAGCATCTGGAGAGCTGATGCTTTTTCCTTATGTTGTACATAGGGAAAATCTGGTTGGTTGTCTGAAATGGGCACAGGACTCCACTGCCAATGCAGCAGATGTTCATGCAATTATTGGGAGTCCACAGATTTTCCGCTTGAGGTTCTTTTTGCTTCTCTTCTGAGTTGTAATGTAATGTTTTTGTATGCCATCTTAAAACTTCAAACTGACTTGTCAAATCTCTTTGAAGGTATGGTTGGCTTTCCAATACCAAACTTGGATCTGTAACATCACAATCAGACGTAGCATCATTCTGCATTCTGGACAGGCATAATATAAATATGGAAGAACAGGAGAATCAAATTGTGGTTTCAGCACCTATCTCTCCACCTCCCACCAATCAACAGTCTGAGGAGTATGTTGCTTCATGTGAGGAACGACTCACTCCAGTGAGCAATAACTGTGTTTTTCCACCCTCCTCAACTGATGTGCCCAATGAGGTAAATAGATACAATACTGCTGTATTTGTTACTCCCTTGCTCCCACACTTTTCTCTCTTAGTTGCCTTTCATGCTAACTTCTGATCAAGGGATTAGCTCATTCACAAGAAACAAGTATACCATTTCCCTGTATTACATAGCTCTGTCTTTATTTTATCATTTCCTCATATTAGCCAAATGGTTTACTCAATGTTCGACAGGTAAAAGTTTGTTTCTCTACTTAACCAAGAGATCGCTCTCTTGGATATTTATATTTCATCCTTTAGAGTATTCTATTTAAATCTTGATATGGGTGTTCTCTGTTGGCATCATATAAAGAATCAAAAGGAGAGAACTAGTAAAAAAACTGATGCATACGTAATTCCTGTTTCTATCCCATTGATTTATAAAAGTAAATTTTAAATATGATGGCAAAAATGTCTTGCAACTCTATGTATGCTAGAAAATATTTCCGTCTTACTGCTAGCAAGGTTCGTACGTTGAAGCTGATTGTGATATTTCTGTTGTTTTACTCTCTTAACCTCAATATTTGACATGCACCTTTTCTAGGATAAGATGGAAGTCGGTAATTGTGCTGCATTATCAGCTGGGGATTGGGCTGATAGCCTTACCAATGTTAGTGTGGGTGATCTACTCTCAGAAGTACCTGATGATGAAGCTAAGTGCAATGAGACATTGGTTGTTGGAAACTCCAAATGTATTCAGCAGATTCCATTCAGCTGTGACTCATTTGATGCGGCTATTGCTGCTCATATATCTAGACATCAGGACAATATGGGATTTCAATCAACATTAGCACCCCATGCATCCTCGATCTGGGATGCTGAAGAAACATGTGACGCCTTTGCATTTCAGAAGAATCATGTTCATGCTCATAATCCAAGTTTCTTAGGTATTTCGTCTTCAGGATCCTGCCAAAAGATTGCCAGAACAGATTCAGTGAGCTCTTGTGCTTTGCTTGATATATTAGTTCATAATTATGATTCAGTGGTTGAGATTAGTCATGCTCAAGCGAAGCAAATTAATTTGCCATATACTTTTTCTTTTGCAGAAGCTATCCATCGTAGAGGGGCCTTCGGATGCTGCTGCTGCTGCTGATGGAGACCCAACGGATGAGTGCCCGTGTGATACTCCTGCTTTGGATTCACCAGCGAAAGATTTCAATGGGCTAACAGATATGTATTGGGTATGTGTTTGGTTGACATTTTTCAACATAATCATTTCATATACCAGTTTCTTAGTGGTAGAGCATGTTTGATTTAGAAGGAGAATGAACTGATGTAAGGATTTGATGTATTGCAGCCAGAGTCTCTCGGACCGTTGGATTTAGATATGCCGGCCTCCTCTAAATATCATAGTGAAGATTTGATCTTAAACGATAGCCTGGGCGGTCTGAACCGTCTGATAGCAAGCAGTCTAGATGCATTTCAGAATTGCTCATTTTTTGGGTTGGACAAGAAAGAATATCATCATCCAGTGGAAGTTCAAGAAACCGCATCTTTGTCCACAACATCACAGGTCAATGTAGAACATTAACTCTGCCTAATATCATCGTCTCACCTCCGGCCTCTGGCATCAGCTTTCTTCAACAGGCTCGTTACACGTTTTCTGGTACATGAGGATGAGCCTGAGCTCGTCGGATACACCTTGGCATTGCTGCTCACCTGCCTCGTCACCAAGATGTAAAAATCAAGATGAGTCATCTCAGAAAGCAGTGAAGCATATAAACAATGTTTCAGGAGTACCATATATGTCTTTCTTATGAATGAATTTATATTCGCTTAGTTCAACGATTAACATTTACAAGGTAAATCAAATGTCAAAAGATTAATTGTAATGATTTTACGTGATGATCTGAAGGAGAATGTGTTTGAAAGCCAGTGGAACACTCAAATCGAAACTATGGATCCAGACCAGGAAACTTTTGGCCTTGTGACGTCTAGGCCAAGCTTCAAAAGAAGTGTCGATTGGGTTGGCCTATATAGGCCCATTTATTTAAATGGGCTCGCTTTGTGCACTAGGCTCAGAGTTGGGTTTGAATTGGTCGATCGTCCGATTTTATTATATAAAATATAGAATATTGATTTAGCTTGTTTCCAACAAAACGTAGAACATTCTAGATTCCACAAGTTATAATGTAACTGCAACTCCCACACCAACAAACAATTTACGCAGACCTTCCTAATTTATAAATTCTTTAAACATAATTTAAATTTTGATTCTTGTAATATTTTTAGGAGAGATGAAATTGAATAGTGGGTTTTAAACCCTGACTATCATTGATTTGATTATATGATTAAACGATTTAAATGGGTTAATTACAAAGCAAAAACATAGTGATAAAAAATAAAACAGTAAATATTTTTCTTTTGAAATCCATAGGAAAAATATAAAAAAAGGGTTTTCTTTCCAAACACGAAACGGAGCAAACTCGCTTTATATAACCACCTATCCGTCTATCAGATCCCAACGCACCAAACCTGCGTCTTCTACAGATTTTTTCTCATCAACTATGAGTAATCAAGCTGAATCCTCCGACTCGTAAGCTCTTCTTCCATCTCCAGATCTTAATTCATGTCATCTCGTTGCTCTTCGGTTCATCTAATGGTTGATTTTGTTGTTTTTACCGCATAATCTGATTCCAATTTGGTTTGTATTCATGGGTTTTTCAGTAAGGGAACAAAGAGGGATTTTAGTACCGCGATTTTGGAGCGAAAGAAGTCTCCGAATCGTCTCGTTGTTGACGAAGCTATCAACGATGACAACTCGGTGGTTTCTCTCCACCCCGATACTATGGAGAAGCTTCAGCTCTTCCGCGGCGACACAATTCTGATCAAGGTACTTTTCCCCCTTTTCTCGATTATTAGTCGCTGAATCCATATTTGATTTGTTATATTGTGCCGGAATTTCTGTTGTTTACTCCAGGGATAGGAGAAGTTAGGGTTTTGGGTGGAGCTTAGTTTGTTAATCAGTAGTCTGTTGTTCAAATTTATCAACTTTCGTGGGTTAGGAATTGAATCCTTGAACTAGTTGTTGGTTATTACTTTGTTATTGTTGATTTGTTGTGGATGGTGAAGCTTGTTTATTTGTAGACCGGACATCTAATAATGGTATATGAAACATTGATAAGAAAAGGAGTTGTCTAAAAAATGTGGATTTGCAATGTAAATTAAGAAAGATGTTCGTGCCCTTCAGTCTGTTCTGTTTTCTGCATAGGTGTAGACTTCGATAGTTATGTTATTACCCACTCAAGTGTACTTCTTTTACTAATCATTCTTCTTGTCTCTAGGGAAAGAAGAGGAAAGATACAATTTGCATTGCTCTAGCTGATGATACATGTGATGAACCTAAAATCAGGATGAACAAGGTTGTGAGGTCAAACCTGAGGGTTAGGCTCGGAGATGTAATTTCTGTTCATCAGTGTGCTGATGTCAAATATGGAAAACGTGTGCATATACTTCCTGTGGATGATACAATTGAAGGCGTTACTGGGAACCTCTTTGATGCATACTTGAAACGTGAGATTTCTCAGCCTTAATGCTTTTTTCTCACTTAATTTATACAGTTGATATGATACTTTTCGTAGATCTTTAGCTTTGTAAGTTGTATATAACATGTTAACAAACTTTCTCCATGTCTTGTAATTATATACACACCAGTACCTGCCAACTAATATCACTAATGGTTTTAGTTTAGGATAAGTGTTTGAGGATAATATCTGATCACATGAGTGCAGGGGATGTTATATAGTTATGTTCATGTCATACACTGCTAATACTGTATTTTGAATAAAAGCTCAACCTTTTATATACTTATTACCTTGTTATTTCTAGCAGCTGTGTTGCATCTACTTTTCACATTGGATGTTGTTTTTATAGTCCAGTAGCAAATTTCAAGAGCATTCTTCTTAAGGGGATACATTAGTACTATGTTCTGAAGTCATTTAACAAAAAATATTAATCGTGTTATTATATTTCACTCTGGCATATGTCAATCCAGTAGATGATACTTTCTAGCTACTTCTTTCAAAAAATTAGTCAATGTGATGTGCAAAAATAGATCCTATGTAACTTTCAAGGTCATGGAATGAAAAGACTAAGTAAGCAATGTGGCTATCTTGTTATGTGTGGAAGCGTTGTACTTAGAAGTCTTGCATGAATTCCTGGTGCTGGTTTTCTGGTTAACTCCTGTTGTGTTGGTTACTTGCTGATTTGTTTTTGTATTACTAATGAGATCTTGTAATTAAATTTGCAGCTTACTTCTTGGAGGCTTACCGCCCAGTGAGGAAGGGTGATCTCTTCCTTGTGAGAGGAGGAATGAGAAGTGTAGAGTTTAAGGTTATTGAGACTGACCCTCCTGAGTACTGTGTGGTTGCTCCCGACACTGAGATTTTCTGTGAAGGAGAGCCTGTAAGAAGGGAGGATGAAGATAGATTAGATGAAGTTGGTTATGATGATGTTGGTGGAGTTAGAAAGCAGATGGCTCAGATTCGGGAATTGGTGGAGCTTCCCTTGAGGCACCCCCAACTATTTAAGTCAATTGGTGTTAAGCCTCCGAAAGGAATTCTGCTGTATGGACCTCCTGGATCCGGTAAAACACTTATTGCTCGTGCTGTTGCTAATGAAACTGGTGCTTTCTTCTTTTGCATCAATGGGCCAGAGATCATGTCAAAGTTGGCTGGTGAGAGTGAAAGTAACCTCAGGAAAGCATTTGAGGAAGCCGAGAAAAATGCCCCCTCAATTATATTTATTGATGAGATTGATTCAATTGCCCCCAAGCGGGAGAAGACCAACGGAGAAGTCGAGAGGAGGATCGTTTCCCAGCTCTTGACTCTCATGGATGGACTTAAATCTCGCGCTCATGTTATTGTCATGGGGGCTACAAATCGTCCCAACAGCATCGACCCTGCCCTGAGAAGGTTTGGTCGATTTGATAGAGAGATCGATATTGGTGTTCCTGATGAAATTGGGCGTCTTGAGGTTCTTCGCATCCATACAAAGAACATGAAACTTGCTGAAGATGTAATTTTCGTCATATATTTGCCTCCTCTTTATCGTTTTTGTAAATCTCCACGGGTATTTACCATTGGTAACTAAATTTAATGGGTTTATCCTTTGCAGGTTGATTTGGAAAAAATTTCGAAGGAAACACATGGTTACGTGGGTGCTGATTTAGCAGCTCTATGCACTGAGGCAGCTCTTCAATGTATTAGAGAGAAAATGGACGTGATTGACTTGGAAGATGATTCGATTGATGCTGAAATTCTGAACTCTATGGCTGTGACTAATGAGCACTTCGCTACTGCTCTGGGAACGAGCAATCCATCGGCTTTGCGCGAAACTGTAAGCATACTCCTATATGTTCTAATTCATTTACCTTCTGTTTTGTGGATCAGTGTCATTTTCCTTGTTGATTCCTAAATAATGTTGTCAATGATACAGGTTGTTGAAGTGCCCAATTGCAGTTGGGAGGACATTGGAGGTCTTGAGAATGTTAAACGAGAGCTTCAGGAGGTATGTATAGCTAACTCTTTCTTGATTCATATGAAGAGTAGTTTTTCTTTGATGTATAGTTAATTTAAACTTCTCTGCTGTGTCATTATTCAGACTGTCCAATATCCTGTGGAGCACCCTGAGAAATTTGAGAAGTTTGGAATGTCACCTTCAAAGGGTGTTCTTTTCTATGGACCTCCTGGGTGTGGTAAAACTCTTCTAGCCAAAGCCATTGCAAATGAATGTCAGGCAAACTTCATCAGTATTAAAGGACCTGAACTTCTAACTATGTGGTTTGGAGAAAGTGAGGCAAATGTACGTGAAATCTTTGACAAGGCCCGTCAATCAGCTCCCTGTGTTCTGTTTTTTGATGAGTTGGACTCAATAGCTACTCAGGTTTGTCGTATACCTTCATCTGATGCCTTTGTTTTTTGTATAGCAATGTGCATTATGTTATATGATTGGGACTTTGGGGGTTATGCTTAACTATGAAATAATGCTGGTGCATATAAAATTGTTTTTAGTTTTATAACTTTGCTTCTATGCTAATCATGCTGTATGTTGAGATATTTTTCAGAGAGGAAGCAGTGTAGGTGATGCTGGGGGTGCTGCAGATAGGGTTTTGAACCAACTTTTGACAGAAATGGATGGTATGTCTGCTAAGAAAACCGTTTTCATCATTGGGGCCACTAACAGGCCAGACATTATAGACCCTGCTCTCTTGCGTCCCGGTCGTCTCGATCAGCTGATCTATATCCCACTCCCTGATGAGGATTCTCGCCACCAAATCTTCAAGGCATGCCTGAGGAAATCTCCCATCGCCAAAGATATTGACCTCAGAGCCCTTGCCAAGCACACCCAAGGTTTCAGTGGTGCTGATATTACAGAAATATGCCAGCGTGCATGCAAATATGCTATCAGGGAGAACATTGAGAAGGTATCGTTTTGAACGTTTCTTGCATGTGTTGTGTATATCGTTTAGGACAAGTTAGAGTGTGATACTGATTTTTTTTTTCTGTGCCTGTATTTTATAGGACATTGAGAGGGAGAGGAGAAGGAGAGACAACCCGGAGGCTATGGAGGAAGATGTTGATGATGAAGTAGCAGAGATCAAGGCAGCCCACTTTGAGGAATCAATGAAGTATGCAAGGAGGAGTGTGAGTGATGCTGACATCCGCAAATACCAGGCATTTGCACAAACACTGCAGCAATCCAGAGGGTTTGGATCTGAGTTCAAGTTTGCAGAAGCTGGGTCTGGAGCAACCACTGGTTCCGACCCTTTTGCTGCTTCAGCTGGTGCAGTAGCTGATGACGATGATCTCTACAGTTAGATCAGGATAATCTATGTCTTGTGTGTTCAAGACATCTCACTTTCTTATTATTTATTTTATTATGTGCTTGTCGGTGGGATTGCCATTGGAGCTCGAAAGTGCTTTTGGGTTTGGTCAATGGATGTGATTCCTGGCAATAGACTTATTCAGTTGGATAATGTGTGTTGCTCTGATGCAAACTCAAATGTATTTATCTTGATTTCGCTCAATTTCACTTGTTTCCATGTTTTTAAAGATGTGTTTCGGATTGTTCAGTTGTGATATTGCATATTGCATAGTGTTGGAAACTGAAATTTCAGGTTAAATGTGCTCTCTGATTCATGCTTCAGTTGTTGATTATGTTAATTGGAAATTTGGGGAAGATGGAGAGTAGCTTTCAGGTTTGTGGACAGGTACAGACAGCTTCTCATGACACTCCTCTCCAAGGACTGCTCATTTGATTGGATTGTAATTTTTTATATGTTCACATTCCACGCTTGACTTGTGTCCATAGAAAAACATTTTCCCTTCACATTCCGTTAATCCTTGATGTTGATATGTAACAAACTATTAAGAAACATTATTCAGGATCAGCTGTGTCAAAATTAAGTTGAATACATTGTACTGCAGGGAAAAGAGGAAGGTAGGTGTAGGATTCTGGCT